>JPFM01000112.1:269711-280221 GCA_000733375.1 Paramecium sexaurelia | reverse complement strand
TTTATTTTAATTTGATTAATAAAATATATTTCTGTTTTATATTAGTTTGATTAATTAAATATAATTGTATTTTATTATTTTTCATACATCTTGTATATAAATATAGACAATCATTTATTTTTTTAGTTTTGTTGATACTCTGGTTATTTAGACTAATAAATTTCAGTACAATAATATAAATGCAGTTTAATTTTATAATTTTGCAAGTTCTATCCTTATTTTTGCTACTACATTTGTTTCATTTTATATAAACTTATTATTGATCAATAGTATCAATAAATACATACATTTAATATATGATCACCTTTATTATCTTAAACTTGCTTAACAATTATTTAGAGGTTTGATTAAATATGAATTTTTCTCTTCTGGAATCATTAGAATATTTCTGACCTATACATATAATATACTTTTTATTGCCTTACTTTAATTATACTATCCCAATTTTCATACGTTTTTAACATTCTTTAGTGTTATTATTCCTCCTGTTAGATTGACTATCGAAATAATCATCATAATTTATCGGAATTGGTGATCAATTTACTGTCTTATCTGAAGGTGTTACATCAAATTAAGGAATGTGGGCCAGATAATTTTACTCATTATTATTAATTAAGAAAGTAGTTTTTATGTTTTTGCTGAGATAATGTAACAATAAGGTTAATTATAAACTACTATTATTTCTATTACTCATATATCATTTGCACTATATCTTGTATCTAAGATACCAATGAACAATCAATATGATTTTTATAAATGGTATTTGTTGAATCCAAAATAACTTTAGCACGTTAGACTAAAAATATACTATAGGATGGATGCATATCTGTCCTCTTAGATTTAAAATATTAATTTAGAGTTATCCGTGAACAACTCTTAAGATCATGTGGGAAAAACGTCCAAACAATTAAAAATAATATTATTTGAAACGATATCATTGTCAAAATTGTTCTATTATATCTTCGTAATGAAGAAATATTTGAAAGAATTTTTATGTACTTAATAAATTATTATTATGCAGTAATCAATATTTAAATTATATAAGTTATTAATTATGTAAAATTTAAAAGTTTTATAAAATAAATTTTAAATAATATAAAGTCTTTTAGAATTACAACACAAGAGTTTTGTCAATCAAAAATTATCATGTTAATAGACAATTTTCGTTTTAAAATCATATTAAAATATTTTTAATAGAATTAAATCTACAATTTAAAGTATTCTATTGAATTTGTGGTTTTATAGGAGAAATTGGTTCTAGAAGAACAACTCTTTTTAATAAAATCAGAATATTCAGTTACAAGCAAAGAAAAGATTTATTCAATTAATCTTAATATTCAGCATTATATAATAATTCTGTTTTATTTATCTTAAATAATTATAGTTTTTCATAAAATTAATTTATAATCTAAACTCTCACTGTTATTCAAATAATCATGATTTTTTAAATTAAACCATTTTATTTAGCAATTAAATAATTTTTATTTAACATTAAATAGCTTACTTAAATATAAATATTCATAAAGCCTAGCTTATTATATTATATCCTTAAATAAAATATGATATTTCTATATCAAATATCATATGTAACAAGGAATTATTACAAATAATTTAATATCATTTATGAATCTCTTAATAAAAAATCATATAAGATAACAAAAATTTTAGTAGAAATTCATCTTTTAGCAATAAATTTGTTAATTTCAGTCTTCAAACTTAACTAAAGAATTAGCAAATAAGGAACAATTTCTTTGTCAAAATTATCTTAAACTACATTTCTCATTAATATTTCCTATTAATAATTTACAATAATGAAAAAATAGGAGCTTCTCGAATCAAAATTAAAATAATATTAATTTGCAAAATATGACTTAAATTCGTTCTTTCAACCAAATTTAATCAAGGTAACTAATCAATTTTTAAAGTAGTTCTGAACATGAATGAAAAATTATACAAACACTGTGATCTAATCAATTTCGATTTTACCTTACCCTCTATTACGACTTATGTAGATAAAGTGAACTTTTCAAATAGCATTTTGTCATATTATTCTTTTTTGAATTGTAGTCTAGAAAGAGAAGAAAACAAGGATAAGTGCTTTTTAAGGGTAAATTTTACTATCTTGATTAAAGGGAATAATTTAAGAAATCTATTAAATTCCTCTTTTCTTTTATACAACTGATGTCAGCACTAATAATTAAATAAACACTTAACATTTTATGACTAGAATATTTATATAAAATAGACGATTCATTTAATTATTAATCTAGGGGTTATGCATCAATATTGTTTAGTAAAAAATTAAAGGAAGCAACAATCAAATTTACGGAAAGCCAAACTTAAAAGATATATGAAGATCAATGAGATATGTTAAAACAATTAAAATTGCAGGTTCATGAATCTCCCAAAAAATTAATAAACCATATATTTTAAATTTGAAAAGGTACAAAATTCATAAGAATCAAAGTTGGGAATTTAACATTTATTTAAAGAAATATAAGTAGCAATTCCTAATTTACAAGCATGAATTAAAGGAAATAACTTGAATAAATAATGCAGAATGATAAATATTTATAATAATATCAATTTATTAAAAATATTTATTTGTTTATAATTTTAGATGTTCAACTATTCTTTGTTGGTTTTTTATTATCTAGAGGCTTTTAAATTAATTAATCTACGCTTTTTACGTAGAAGGAGGGAAACAATTAATTTTGATTTAAATGTGGATTTCTATTAGAGGTTGGAGTTTCATGTGTTCTAATTCTTTTTTTCTTGGAGTAGTAAGTCCTTCTAAGGGTAATTGTCAGTCTTACTCGTATTCAATCTGTTGAAATTAGATTAAGCCAAATCATGATATTTATCTTATGTACTTGAAATCGTTGATAATTTTCTTTATGATTAGTAGTCCCAAGATCGAGTATAAAAGGGTATGTTTTCTTATTTAGATTGAATTATTTAATTAGTAGAACAAATAGATTTATGGTATGCAGATGGAGTTATAAACACATTTTATTCTGGCGCATTTTTTTTTTCATTTGTTTTAATTTGCTATTCTTAAAATTCTTTTTAGATATTAAATTCATTCAACTTTTTTAATGAAACTCAAATAATAAGCTCTTATTTCTCAAGAATTTATTTTGAAAATGACTTTTAATTAGCAAAAAGTGAATCTAAAGAGGAATTTATTAATTTATATTAATTTTCTTTACTTAATTCCTTTATCATAAGTTCTTGTGTGCTAATGATGTTATTGTTTTGTTAAATCTAATTTTAAAGTTTAATCATTGATAATGATAAATTTTTTTATTAATCATTACTAAAGTTATCACAATTTTCAAAAGTTTGTTATTCAATTATAAATAAATTGTTTAGTATTGTATTTGACTCTTCTTGCATAGTTTTATGGTTCTTCAAAATTTATTCTAAGCTTTAACCAACTTTTTAGAAAACATCATTTGAATGTTAGTTTTTTAGATTAATTTTTAATTTTTTTTTTCCTCATCTTCAGCATAGATTTCTTCACCAATCTCACAAATTATTTAAATTCATGGCAGGTATGGTTAGAATCAATACATATCTTACAATAAAGTTGTTATTTCTGTTGACTTAAACAATCAGGATGAATACAAATAAACTTTTTTTTTTTTTATGTTCTTAACATTTTATTATATTCACTTATTAAGGGATATTAGAATTTAATTATTAATTAGTTTTTTCTAGATTTAAAACATTTGTAAATTCAAGATTTCTTTTAATCAATTATTCTACCTTGTATTCTAGTTAAATTACCTCTTGCTCTCTATTTCTATTAAATATTTATTTTTTTCTCTCATAAGCTTTCTGAGTCTATTCATTTATGTTTAAGTGGAAAAATAATAATAAATCTATTGTGGGTTATTCAAGAATTCTTTTAGCCTTATTGATGTTATTTATCAAAATTGAGTTTGCTTACTCAATTTAAACTTGTAACAACTTTTTTTGATTTCCATGCCATTATATAATTTTATTGAAGATAGAATCAAGATCTTATTCATACAATTATTATAATTATTGGTTGTCTTGTTAACATTATTCTTGAAATTTAATATATTCTTTCGATTTTTCAATAGCTGAATTTAGTAAATCATTTTAAGTTAAAGGCTTATGCTTAGAAATTTCATTCTAAGCATGTTGGTCTATGTAGCATTTAAAACAAATTAATTTATTATCTTAAGGTTTGACACATTCTACAGATGTACAAATAAATTATCCTTCTTGTATTTAACAACTTTAGCAATTCATAATTACTATGTAGATATTAAATATAATAATAATAAAAATTTATTGATCAAAGTCTTAAATATCTTACTTTAATTGCAATAATTATAATTGATCTATTTATATTAATTGTTGTAATTTCATTTTTAAGACGCATTTGATTTCAATAAAGCCTTCAAAATAAAAAAATCAAAATAAAAAACTTAAGAGTCTTTAACCAATTTGAATAAGTAACAAAGGAAGCATGATTTCTAAATTGATTTAAAAGAATTGGTAATTTTGTATTCTACATCTATATTCAATTAGAATAAGTTTAGAAAAAAAAAATAATGGAAGCAGATCTAAATTAAATTGAATAATATTAAAAACAGTTGATTACATCGATTCAATTATTTAAATACATTTTTTTCATTAAATAATAATTTCTTTCAATCCAAGAATATTCTTTACATTATTTTTTGCTATTGGATGATAGAATTCCTCGTGAGTTTTAAATGTTTAGACAGCAAAATCGCTAAAATATTATTAACATTATATACTGGTCTAACAAATTTAAAGCTCTATAGACTGGATAAATCATTTTGCCTCTTCCAACGGATCCTAAAAATGAAGCAATTTATGCGAATCTAGTTTTATCTCCAGCTGTTAAAATAGCTCTAAACCATCTAAATGTTAGCTCAAAGTCTTTCTCATCTGTTAATTTTAGATCCTAATCAATTTAATTAACAACATTTAATTTTAATAAATTATTTTATGCTTGTTTAAAGAGATCTTCTAAAAATACCTGCTTTTAAGAATGTGAAAAATCAAAATATTTATTCCAAATAGTAGGTTGCTTTCCATCAGCAATTATGTATGCTTAAGTGTAATCATAAGCTTCTGCTAGTTTTGGAGTTTAAAAATCAAGAATTACTGGGGGTAATCCTGGGGAATATATCCATTCATTCCAATTTTCTAAGATTTTGTATCTTTTAGTAGAATAATCATCTACTCGTTGTTCGAACAAGTATCTAAGCAAAAAATTTTGGAACTCTTATTAATCAATTGATTAATATTTATATTATGCTAAATAAGCTTGAAGCATGTTTTTAAAATCATCTTCCCCAACTATAGACTCTAAGTAAGTAAGAAATTAAAAGCCCTTTTCATAAGGAACTTTACTGAATGAATCATCAGGATTAAGTCCAGTTGTATCGGGATGAAGTGATGAAAAATTACTCTAAAGTCCGAAGCCAAGCATATCTTAATACATTGATGTGTTTCCTATGAAGGCATTTAATTTTATATCATCTGGTAATTAATGAAAAATTAACGATGCTTTTCTTTCAAGGAAGACTGTAAATCCCTCATTAATCCACATATTAGCCCAATTGACACATGTGATTGTATTGCCAAACCATGAATGAGCCATTTCATGAATGGTAACATCTAACCCACTTCCAGTTCCTGTCATAATAGTAGGATTAGCAAAAGTTAAAAGGGGATTCTCCATTCCCCCAATCGGAAAGGAAGGTGGTTGAATTACTAAGGTATATGTTTCCCAAGTATAAGGACCAATATATTACTCTATAGCCTACAAAAATTATTCCATGTCTTTAAGTTCCTCTACATATGCTGGTATTTAATCAGGTTCGCTAACCAAAAATGTTCTGCCACCATTACTTGTTGGTACTTTCTAAATATTACCTGCCACTATTGCTATTAAATAACTTGGAATTGGAACTTTTTAAACAAAATATTTATATTTCCATACAAATCCATTAACCTCTTATGGTTTATTGATGATTTCGAATTATTCTTTGCTTTCATCAGCAGACATAAAAACATCAACAGCTTCTGTATCTTTATATATCACAGTTGCTGTATAAGTTTATTTAATGGAGGGAGTGTCTTGTAAAGGAGCTAAAGCTCTGCAATTAGCATCTTCACATTAGGAAAACAAATATGGCATAACTATTTATAATAGTTATCAAATTATACTTTTTGATGACGTTTATTATTTTGTCATAAAACTAATCGATCTCGATCTTGAATCAATAGAATATTTTATTGATAATTCTATATATTATCCTTTATAGTAAGTTTTATCAAGTTGAATATTCAATCTCTAGCCTTGGTCAGAATCTGCATAAGGATTATCAATAGTATGCGCAAGAGTTAATCCATTCGAAAGATAAGTTGAATAAATATTTAATTTATAAATATCCAAAGTTAACTAACATATATCCTATATTCTACTTTATTAATTGATCGACCAACTACTTAAAATTTATAATTTGAAGTAGCATTAATATATTTCTTTTCAATATTCAACAACCATTCCAAATGTAAATGTCTATTTTAAACATCTAAATAATTTGAAAATGTATTCACATCAAGTTCATAAGCTTAAACATAAGACAACAATTAGATTATCAATATTATCATTATTAAATATAATTTTTATTAATTCTATATATAATTATCTAAATAATTAATGTGAAAAACTTTAATTAAATTTTATATGCAATGTTTTTTAAAATATTTATGTTAATGAAAAAATGAAATAGAAATTTCGACCAATCCATTTATTTTAAAAGAATAATTTCTGTTATTTAAATGTTTTACAGAAAGATATGAAATTTATATAAACAATCTTATTTTTTGGAACATTTTATTTTGTTCTCCATTTTAATTTATAAAATTATCAGATGAGATATTTTCTAAGGAAATCCTATATTTTGTCAATTTATTTATCTCTTGATTAAATTTATTATGAATTTCTTTTCTTTTATTTTAAATAAAAAAGTTATTCCATACTTCTTGAAACCTGTAATTAAAATCATTTCAATTTAAATGCAAATTATCCTCTCCTTGTAATTATTAGGATTTAATAAATTCTGTAAAATTTATTAGATTTTGTGGATGGTAAATTTGTGTAATATAAAATTAAATGAGTCGACTATAGTTAAAAAGATTTTAACATGATGTTATGGTAAAACTATGAAATTTATAAGTATAAATATTTAAATATATCTAAATTATAAATTCTTTAACGATATTATCTATAGGATAAACCTCTTAAAAAATCATTAAAACTTATAAGAATTGAGGAAATAATTGTTAAATACACATGAAATTTGTAAAGTATTTAATTGTAATATTAAATCAGTAAAACTCTAACTTATATATAAATTTTTTGTTTATAAATTTTAATAATATACATATTTTGTACATCTATTTTTTAATGGATATAAATTGAATAATAAACACACTCTGGCTGAAATTCTTTACTAAATTTAAAATAGTTTCAATTACCTCAAGAATTTTTCTCTTCAATTCACGATCTAAAAAGCTTAAATATTGAAGATTATTATCATTTAATTAAGAAATATTGCCAGGATAAATTTGTTATATAAGATTAAATTTTTATAAAATTTATATAAATATTTTAAGAAGTTCAATCAAAAAAATAATAATATCTTACGCTATTTTTCTTCAAACTACCGAGAGGTATTTTTCTTTATATAAAAGCTGTGTTTGATTATACTAATAAATTATTAACTAACTTTCAATATTACACCTAATGATAATACAAAAATATGGATCCAACCTAAAATAATTTTCTTATCTTCCAAAACGTATTACTCAAAATCTTAATTATATGCTAATGAACTTAATGTAAAAAGCATTACTGAACATTCTACTACAAACTCTATCAAATGATTAGATTTTTCGAATAGTTTACTATACCTATATAATAATACTAATTGCCATAAACTGGTTATTGACATCAATATTAACTAGAGAACTTCTGAATCCTAGAAATAGATTAAAATGCTCAATAATACAATTTATCTTTGCAAACAACAAATTTAAAAATTTACTTTTTTTGCCAATTATTTGGATTTAAATGCATTTACAATAATATAAAAATAGCAAAAGAGGAAGGAAAAAGATAATATCATCTAAATTAAATCTCTGGTGTTTGATTTTTCAATAGAATTGATGAATAGCAATATCTTAAAAATTAAATCCCACCCATTAAGCAAAAAAATTTATTTAATACCTTTAGAATGTAATAATTATTCTAATTTCATAAAATTTTAACAAAGAATATAAAATTTATTACTAAATTTGCATACCCATTATTTATGTAATTTTATTGCCAATACTGACATCCTATAAAAATATCTAGAGTTAAAAATAGAATAATAAATAACTTTTTTTGCTTACTTAATAAAATTTAGTATTATTAAACAAACTGTAGCTTAAAAAATTTAAAATTATATGTTAGAAAATAAATCTGCATTTTATTAATAATAAGAAAACTTTCCTTTAGATGGTTTGTAACTTTAATATAATTTATTTTAAAATTCATAAATCTAAATGAATTCTAAAATTGGTTTTATGGATATTAAATCATAAACTTCAAAATATATCATAAGATTATTTGGAAATTTAATATTTAAATATCTTAGATATTATAAATAGGACAAAAGATTCAGTACTTCAAAAATTAATTCTGAATTTCCGTTTATAAAGGATAATACGCAGATGGTTGCTAAGCCTATGATAATATATTTATTGAGATAAAATAAGTTTTCTGAATTATTGATTTATTACTAATTTAAATAAGTTGGAAACTATAGTCCTGAAGAATACTAACTAGACTCCAAAGATGTCCCATGTTCATTAATGATACTTTGATTAAAGAGAATCAAAAGTGTTGGCTTTAGATCCAATAATTTGAATATTTCTACTTCAATGACATATTCTGGAATGTCAAAATAATTGCCTACATCAACTATAGTGATAAGTTTTATCCTAAAATCTTCTTGTTATAAATCATCGATTGAAAAAATTATTGAGTTTGATAATGGAAATTAACTTTAAATTTTTACTCTTTAAGAAATCTAAATTGATAAATACTGTGTATTTTAAGTCATATTTAAGTATTTTATTTATAATTTTGGAGCGCTGCTAAAAGAGCATTAACTGGGTTCGTATTAATTTAATTATTTGCATTACCAATTTTATTCTTTTTTACAATTATAGCAGCCATCGTTTATTTCTTGATTACCATCATCACAATCTTCAAAATCTGTAACATATGAATCTCCACAAATTGAAATACATTCCTCTCCATCAAACAAAAATCCAAATTAACATTTAAGAAGGCAAATACCTCTGTCGCAAATGTTGCAATCTTCTGTACATTGATATTTGCATTCATAACATCCATCAAACTAGAGCGTGTTTCCGTCATCGCATTCTTCCTAAGTTGTTACAAATGAATCTCCACAAATTGAAATACATTTCTCCCCATCAAACAAATACCCATATTAACATTTAAGAAGGCAAATGCCTCTGTCGCAAATGTTGCAATCTTCTGTACATTGATATTTACATTCATAGCATCCATCATATTAAATTATGTTTCCGTCGTCGCATTCCTCTTATGATGTTATAATTGAATCTCCACAAATTGTTATGCATTTCTCTCCGTCAAACAAATACCCAACATCGCATTTTAATAAACAATTTCCTTTATCGCAAATGTTGCAACCTTCTATACATTGATATTTGCATTCGTAGCATCCATCATATTAAATTGTGTTTCCGTCGTCGCATTCCTCTTATGATGTTATAATTGAATCTCCACAAATTGTTATGCATTTCTCTCCGTCAAACAAATACCCAACATTGCATTTTAATAAACAATTTCCTTTATCGCAAATGTTGCAACCTTCTATACATTGATATTTGCATTCATAACATCCATCATACTGGAGTGTGTTTCCGTCATCGCATTCTTCCTAAGATGTTACAAATGAATCTCCACAATTTGTTATGCATTTCTCTCCATCAAACAAATACCCAACATCGCATTTTAATAAACAATTTCCTTTATCGCAAATGTTGCAACCTTCTATACATTGATATTTGCATTCATAACATCCATCAAACTAGAGCGTGTTTCCGTCATCGCATTCTTCCTAAGTTGTTACAAATTAATCTCCACAAATTGAATTACATTTCTCTCCATCAAACAAATATCCAAATTCACATTTTAATAAGCAATTTCCTTTATCACAAATGTTGCAACCTTCTATACATTGATATTTGCATTCGTAGCATCCATCATATTAAATTGTGTTTCCGTCGTCGCATTCCTCTTATGATGTTATAATTGAATCTCCACAAATTGTTATGCATTTCTCTCCGTCAAACAAATACCCAACATCGCATTTTAATAAACAATTTCCTT
>JPFM01000112.1:204368-269405 GCA_000733375.1 Paramecium sexaurelia | reverse complement strand
ACCATCATCGCATTCTTCCTAAGATGTTACAATTGAATCTCCGCAAATTGAATTACATTTTGAACCATCAAACGAATACCCAACATCGCATTTTAATAAGCAATTTCCCTTATCACAAATGTTGCAACCTGCTATACATTGATATTTGCATTAGTAACATCCATCATACTATATTGTATTACCATCATCGCATTCTTCCTAAGATGTCACAATTGAATCTCCGCAAATTGAATTACATTTTGAACCATCAAACGAATACCCAACATCGCATTTTAATAAGCAATTTCCTTTATCACAAATGTTGCAACCTGCTATACATTGATATTTGCATTGGTAACATCCATCATACTATATTGTGTTACCATCATCACATTCTTCTGATGATGTAACATAAGAATCACCGCAATATTCTTTACATACTCCATTTATTAATTTATATCCATTTTTACAATGTAAGCATGATTGGTTACAAGAGATACAATTATCCACACACATATACAGGCTAATTTCAAATTTCTAGATTCCCCAAAATTCCTACCTAAATAAGATGATTCTTACATCATTATCTCCATTATCTACTGCAAAAATTTCAAAATCAGCCTATTCACTATTGTGTAAAAACTGAAAATTTATATTATCAACTTCATCATCAAATCCACCCCCACACTTATTTTATCTCAATCCAAATGAATAAGCTTTCGAAAACACTACCAATCCATCAACTTTAACTTTTAACTAATCAGAATTCCAAGAATCAATCCTTTTTAGAATAATATTTAATGATACCTCCAGAATAGTATATAAACTTTGATTTAAAAATGGGGAAGTAAATTAACGAAACTCTTTTTAAGACTTGTGCCCATATTGAAGCCCTAAACACCTCCAAAGATTTATTGACCTTAACAGACAGAAAATTTGGTGGATAGTCCATTATTAATCGTCCAACCTAAAATTATTATATTCATACCATCCTAGTTCATCTCATCAGCATTAAATGTGTAAATATTTACTTAACATAACCTCGATTGAAAGAGCAGAAAAATCAATAGTTTTGCATACATTTATTATATGATTACTTTTATTTTCGATTAAACATTTGCACTAAATTTCGGAAAGATTATAATCTTCAAAATTCAATTAAAATAATAAAGAATTTAGTGAATAGAATTAAGGATTGGAAGAAATTTGGTTTCAATTTAGAAATTAAAACATACCATGAATTTGTTATGTTGAAAATCTAACAAAATTAATTTATTAATTTGAGATTAACTTTAATAATAAAATTAAAGTTTTGGTTATAATCTGTTTTATTTAATGAAATTTTTTGTATTTCTTTTGTGCAATTATTTAATTTATATAATTTTTTCTCATATCATTTCTAATCATTATATTTGTAGGAAATTGAATTATAAAATTTCTATATATTGTGGGGGATGAATAATGAATAGTAATTTGAAAAATTAATCATAGATTAAAACTATATTTTGAAAAAGAAAATGATATTAATTCAAGCAATCTTATTTATTTGAATATTAATATTCTTAATTTTGCTTTGAAAAACTGTTTATTGTTAGGCTTTTTATTTATTAATTAAATCAAAAAAGGAATTATATTATAGATATATTAGTTTACACTTCATAAAAATCGCTTTTTCTTGATATCTAAAAAGATCAAACTATTGATAATTTAGTATGATTTATTATTGATTTTTTATTCCATAATGTATTTCCATCTTCTCCAAATATATTATAGCAATAAGATATTAACTTCAGAAATCATTTCAGATAAAATAAAGATATATTATAATATTAGTTAGATCACCTTAAAAAAATAATTTTTATTAATCAATGATAATTCAAAACCTGACTATTGAAGTTTAAGGTAAACAGTCTAATTGACTATTAGTAGTACGTTTTTAGCTCAAAAAGCTGGGTACACTGCTTGGTAAAAAACCATCAAAAATTTCGAGATTTCTAAAATATAATTTTTTTAATTCTAATTGTGTAAACTAGAATCAAAACAAAATGAGAAAATAATTATATTGTAGAATAATTAAAATACATATGGTCTTCAAAATATTAGGTGATAGAATTTATGGATTTCCAAAAATATCAATGGAGTTAAACACTAGAGATGAGTTATTTTAAGAAACCAAATAAAAAAAATATTGGGAACTAAAATGAGTTTTACATAAAATTATAAATATTCAAATTTATAAATAATATAAATAAATATTTATAAGTTAAAAATATATAAATTTAAGAGTATTTTAGTTTAATTATATTTTTTCAAAAATTTATATTTTATATATTCTGTTTTATTCTGAATAAAATGGAATGCTCTATTTGTTGTGAAACAACAGAACTTTTAGATTTGCAATGTAGTTGCTAAATCTGTTCATGCTGTATGTTAAAATCAATTGATGCAAAATATTATGAAGTAATTGAAGAAATCCATTGTCCAGGTTAATGCTAAAATAAACATACAATATAAGAATTAATGTTAAATATGGGAGGATTGAATGATCTGTTATTAGAGAAATATATAAAAACTACTTAAGACATTAGGATATGTCCAAAAAATGATTGTTAATATAGTGGTATAATAAAGAACAATTGTTAATATTTTGAATGTGAATGTGGTTACTAATTCAAGATAATAGAAGAGAAGTGGAATTTAAGGAGCATATTTTTGAATTTTATCACCATTAAAGATTGCCCAAAATGTCAAAGAAGAATTTTTAAAAATGGAGGATGCAATCATATGACCTGTAGATGTTAATACGAATTTTGTTGGATTTGTACATAGAATTTCAAAGAACATAACAAACTAAAGTGTTATGTAAATATTATAACTAAGATATCTCTTTTAATATTGATGATTATAAATATTGTTTATTCATTGAGATTATTTGAAAGCTTCATGACTGTAGTCTTAATATTTATTAAGTAAGTATAATAATTTTAATAATTTAGATTTGCTTTATTTAATGGCAGTCTAATATTTTTGTATTTGAGCATTAATGAGCTGTATTAAATTTCAAAATTGAATTTGGAATGCTCAAAATATTATAGTAATGGAAATGAAACTTTTAAAAGGGTAATAAATTAGAAATGGATTATGTTCGCAATGCTCATGCTTCAATTTAGTCTTTTATGTTTCTTTTTTTTTTTATGCTACCAAGAATAGTATTAAATTTATTTTAATCTTAAGATTTATTGAAACATACTGCCATATCTTATATTCCGAACTTTCAATAATTTTAGTATTAGGAACAACAGTTTGGATAAGATCTAAGAAATGATATAATATTTATATTAATTAATCCAAACACATTGAGTTAAAAATCAATATTTTAATCAAGTTTCAAAATTATTAGTTATAAACTACAGAAATAAAATTTCACAAGCAGTCTTTTGAATATATATATGAATTGTATGAATATTATGTCTTAACAAATATTTTACTAAGTGATAATTATTTTTCATAAAAATAGATTGTCTAGTTCTTTCAGCAAATGCATTCTAAAATAGGAGTTTAAATTTATAGCAATAAGCTATTAATCATCTAATTGATCTGTTATAAGAGTCCATTAAATAATTAAATTTTTGAGTTCTTCATACTTTAGTAAAGTATAATATAATCAGGATTATGGAATTATTTTTGCAATAAGCAATATATGAATAAACTGATTAATTGATAAAAAAAAAAGGATGATTGCAAAAATAACGATTGCATTAATTACTTAATTTAAAGTGCAGAGAATACTATAAAACGCAGAAATCAAGAGTTAATTTAAATCAAATAGATCTGATTACTTTTTTAAAATAGTTAAAATGATTGCATCAGATACTCTAAAATAATTATGATTGATCTAATAAAATATTGTTAATGAAAAACTTTTAACCCATAAATAGATTTTAATAATTTTTGTCAAGATACTTAAATTAGAGGTAGTTAAAGATGAATATTTAGATATTTAATTTTGTACTATACTGATATGTTTTAAATGAATCATCATTATTTTTCAACTTCTTAGTGTTCTTTGACTTATTTTTTTTCAAGTGCAGTCAAATACAAACCATTATCATCTGGAAGGGAAATCAATGACTTTTTGCCTTTACCAATAGTGAAGATATTGTTAATTCTGGTGGAGAAGTGTTTTCCGTTAGAATCCTATTGAAATATCAAAATATATGATTACTTTAACATGGACAATATCAAAGGATCCAAGATGTCTTTCTCTGTGTTGAATGAGTCCAACTCTTCCAATATTGTTACCTCCAATAATGTAACATAAATTTCCTATAAAAGAATAGTACAATAATTATACCTGGTTCTTCTTTAAGGAAATCAACAACTTTTCCTGATTCTAAATCAATTTTAAGAGTGTCATTAACATGGATTTCTGGATTGGGATATCTGATGGTTCTGGCATCATTTGTAACAATGTATGGGACATTGTTTGGACCAACTTTCTTTTAGGTGACTTTGACAAGCTTGAATTTAGCTTCATCTGGTTTGATGGATTTTAAGACGAATTTGCCTTGAACATCATATAAAACTCTGTAACTTTCTCTTGTTTTATCAATTGTAATGACATCTAATTTGGATGATATGAATAGTAGATACCCTATAATCCTACTGGATAACCACTATCAGTTCTCACTTTTCCATCAACCTTAACGTTGCCATCCTTATCAGCAAGAATCATGGTAGCATCTCTAGCATACAAGGCATATTTCAATTTATGTTGCAATATGACAGAAAGTGGGATTGATTCTCTTAATTTATGAGGTCCTTATGATGGTCTTGTGGTCCAATTTCCTCCTAATTTTGAAAGCATCCAACTTTTTGGTGCTGTGATTCTTTTCATATGTTTCTTTGGTCCTCTTGCCTAAAATTGAAATCGATACACTTTTTACCATAATTGTTTCAAGAAAAAATTAAAATCTTTTTTAATTTATTTCAAAATGTTCACATTATAAACTCAAACTAAGCATTCATCTTGAAAATATTTTATATGATCATATATAAATATAAAAAATCACTATTTCTTTTAATTATTTTGATTATTATTACTCTCATTAACAAATTTAACAACAGGTTTTTTATTGGTTGTTTAAGCAACACCTCCAGATTTAAATCCAGCCCTAAATTATCCTCTCATTTATTCTTAATAGTGTTAAATGATTTAATCCCTCTCTAATTATCCAGGTACAGCTACAGTTGCAGCATAATTGTCAAAGTTTTCATAAGGATTGAAATCTTACCATTTATTCTTAAATTATCCAACAAATTTAGTAGGTTCAGCCAAAGTAAGAACAGGAAGAATTTTAACTGGAATCTCAGGATTATTTTATTATTACTATATTTTTTTTTATTTTTTAGGTTCTTATTCGTCAAATCCCAATCCTGCTTTTGTATTACTTTATCTTTTAAGAGCTTAATGAAGAATCTTGCTAGCATCTTTACCTCTAGCATAATCAAATCCCATTTTCTTTTTCATCCTATCCATTTTAAAATGATCATCTAAAGTAGCAATCTCTTCTAATTCTTAAGGTACAATTTATCCAGCTAATTCTATGCTTCGAATTAACATAATAGCAAATTTCCAATCTTGTTTTTAAACTAAAGAATAGGCAACACCATCACAATTACCAGCTCTTCCTGTTCTTCCAATTCTATGAATATATGTATCAGCATCTTTTGGAGGATAATAATTAATAACAGTTCTTATTTCTTTTATATCCAATCCTCTTGAAGCAATATCTGTAGCAATCAACAAGTTTACATTTTATTTAAATTGATTAATAATTAAAGTTCTTTCGTATTATAATTTATCACCATAAAGTGTAAGTGCCTAAATTCCTAATTTAGATTTAATTTCTGAAAGCAATGATTCGCATTACCCCATTTGATTAGCAAAGATTAACACTTTCCCATTTTATAAATAATTTTTCAAATTAAAGATTAACCATTTTAACCTTGCTTCATCGTCTTCAACAATAATAGGTAATTATTTAATATCTTCATTTACTTAATTTTCATTCTCACCAATAGTTATAACAATAGGATCAACTAACATGTCTACACATAATTATCGAATCTTCTTTTTCATAGTAGCAGTAAATAATAATATTTATTTATCAGGTCTTATCTGGTTAATGATAGATCTTATCTAATATTCGAATCCTAAACTAAACATTTAATCAGCTTCATCTAAAACAATATAAGTGCATCTTTGCATATTTGTAGCTTTCTTTTTAACCATCTCAATTAACCTTCCTGGAGTAGCTATTATTATATCAACTCCTGCTCTTAATTCTTTCCATTGATGATGTTTATTTTCACCTCCTAATAAAGCGCTAACGCTTATGTTAAATAATTATGCATATTTTTTGGTTTCTAAAAATACTTATTATCCTAACTCTCGAGTAGGTACTATTACAAATCCGATAGGTCCTTCTTTTTTCTCTACTGCTCTTTATGCACTTACATGTACAAGCATTGGCCAGACATATGCTATAGTTTTACCTGAACCTGTTTTGGCTACTCCTATAACATTTCTGCCTGATAATACACATGGTAATGCTTAACTTTGTATTGCTGTTGGTTTCTCAAATTTCTATGTTACTATTTTATTAATCAATTTTTAATCTAATTAAAGATGTCCAAATGATATTATTGGTTTCGGAACATTATTTCCTTTAACATGAATTTAATATTCTCTCTTTATTTTCTCTACTTGAGCTACAGTTAGATTTTCAATTTCTTCATGTTCTTGATAAAAATTTGATTCAAATTCCTCATATTAGATTTATGAATGATCAATAGGTTGTAATGGTTCAATATTTTTCTTCTTCTTTTATGCTTCATCAATTTCATCTACATCAATATCACTAGGCATGGAATCTTCACTATCTCCATTTTATTACTTTTGCTTTTCTTATCATATAACAATTATATCCATTACTTTATTAATTCAATTTGATTTATTTTAATTCTTCATATTATGTTAAGATCGGATCTTCATTCTCAAATTATTCTACCTCAAACTTCTTCACTTTTTTTGGTTCAGCCAAGTCTTATTAGTATTATTTTTCAATATCTTGCATATAACAATCCAAAGGATCTAATTCATCCTCTTATTCATCCTCTTATTCATCCTCTTTTATTTACTTTTCCAATTCTCTTTTTCTTACTTACTCATTTGTCAACTTCTCATCATCATTGTCAAAATACTTAGATTCTGCAAAATCTTCTATTAATTATCTCTTCTACATAATCTTTTTATATTTTTTTTAATAAAAATAATTATGTTTAAATTAAATCCTAAAAAGGTACTTATTAAAACACCTACAATTTATGATTATCAGGCTAATTTACCTGTTGAAGTAATACATATATTAAAATTTAGACAAGAAAAGCAATAGTCTTACATGTAATGAATAAAAATCCTAAACTTAAAATCAAGGGAGGAAATTCAATGACAAATCCTTACAAAATACCATACGAATTAGCTATTGCAGATTAGGTTGAACAAATGGAGAAATATAAAAATTCAATCCTTTGGTCTCCTAGAATGACTCCTAAAAAATTCACATTTGCTTTCATTTATCCTATGGGATTTGCTCTTGTTTTACTTTGGTACATTCATAATGTTGCCATCCCTAGAAGAATGGTTGAAATGAAAAGAAAATATGGTTATGTTTATCCTGAATTAGAATCAAAGGGATGGTTGGATGGATGGTGGGATTATGAATAAGAAGAAACAGAATAAATATTTGATATTATTAATATGGAATTCAAAAAAACAGAAGACAAAATTAGAAATAAGCAATACACAGATTTTACCATTTCTGATTTATAAAATTTTGGAAATAAACCAACTTATGATAATTCTGGTTCAATTTCTAATAATACAAATTCTGGAAAATAAATCATGCAAGCCAAAGAAAAAAAGAAAATACAATCACAATTTGAAAAAATCTTTGAGTTGCAGACAAAAACATCATCATGATTATTCTATCTTTATATATATATATATATAAATAGTAACAACTCATTTATAAATCATTTAAACAAAATATATCTCATAATCCATTAATCACATTAATTATTTGATTATACCCTTTTTTAATTTATTCCTAATCGATGACTTATCAATTAGACAAGTGCTAACTACATAATCTTGAACAATAATACATTAACTTAGAAGAGAACACCGAAAAATAATTAAAATTAGAATGTTTCAAATGTGTTGAAAAGAAATCAATTAGCATTGAAGAATTAATATTGAAATTTAAGTAATTTTGTTCTATGCCATCTAAAATAATCAAGCATAAATAAATTTTCGTTGCAATCAAAAATCTTGTTCAATAATCTAATTTTGTATTACAATCATTTTAACAATTGCATCATACAATTACAGAATTATACGATAAATGGTCCAATCTGCATTAGCAATTTCAAGACATCGAAAAATTATCTAAAACTAAATCATATAATCGTGATGAATTGCATTAAATAGCAAAAATTACATTAAATTTAAATGTTTTAGATGTACCAAATTTTGAATAAGATTGGTTAGAATACTTTAAATAACTTAGTTCAAAACTTCAATAAATTGATTAAATTTTTAAATCTAACCCTTTATAAAATAAACTGGAACTTAAACACCAAATGTAAAAGGAGAATTAATAAAAAATATAATAAGTTCAATAACACATTGTTAGTTAATAGAAATAATTGTTCGAATTGTCTAAATTTCAAACAAATATTATTGTATATGCTTTAGCTTTTAGTTTTGACAGCACAAAAATAGTAATAGGAGGAGGATCTTGTAATCAAAAAGAAAATCAAAATTTAATTGTATTAGGCTTAGATGATCATCAAAAATTGTAAAGATAAACTATATTATATGGTCATTCAAAGAGAGTTACAACAATATCTTATAGTAAAAATGAACATTTTTTTGTATCCGGCAGTTTAGATAGCACTTTGAGATTATGGAAATTCAACTTAAAAAGTTTAGATTGGCTTTGCATAAAATAATTGAATAAACATACCTCAACAGTATTAGGAGTGGCTATTAATAATACAGATCAATAAATTGTATCATGCGGATATGATTCTTAAATAATTATTTGGAAATAGACAAATAATGACTGGCAGGAATCTTAAATAATTACTGATCACATTGCTGCAGTAAATGGTGTAACTTTCTCAGATGATAATATGTTATTAGCATCAGCAAGTGAAGATAGTAATGTATTTATTTGGAGAAATCAAAATGATTTATATCATAAAGTGGATTAAATAAATACAAATTGTAAAAGTTTCATTTATTGTGTTCAATTTATTAAAAATAATTCTTTAATTGTAGGTACTTATGATGGTAATATTTCTATTTGGAAACAAAACCTAATTTCAGATACTCTTGAATTATGTTCAGAAATTAATCCAAATTTTGGATATATTAAGAAAATAGTATATAATGAGTTACAACAATTTATCATTACAAAATGTGAGCATAGTACTATTGTTTGGAGAATTTTACAAAATGAAAAATTAGAATTTATTTAAGAATATAAAGGAGAATATTTAGGAATAGGATTATCATAAGCTTTATCCATAATTGCAATGTATAATTGCCAAACATAAGAACTTTAATTATTTAAGTGTAATCTATGAAATTATATTATTTTGTATATTTATAAATTATAAATACCAAAAATTGAAACACTGTATAAATTATATTTTACCTGAATCAGTTGTCTAGTTAAAATAATAATAAAAAATTCATATTTGATTTTAATATGATAAAATAAACCTTTTTTATTTTAGTCAAGCAATAATTATAATCAATTTAATTACTATTATTTTAATTATAAATATTAAAAATGATATTTTCTAAGAAGTTCATAACTAAGTCTTTTTTGGTAGAATTAATTCTTCTGAATCAAGATTATATACAATTCCTAGTACTCCATTATTCATATCATAACATCTCCATTTAGGATCGTATTCATCTGGGATTTTAAATCTTAAATCAAATTGACCAGATTTCCTATCTTATTTTATATAAGTTGCTCTATTTGTATACATGGATATTTTTTTATGTCCTCTAACAATGGTTGAAACATTCTATCTGTAAATTTCAATATCGTCTAGAGTAACACCAGGTAAATCGATTAATATAATATATTAACTCCCTTATATAATATCTATTTAAGGTTCATATTCTTCATTATCGTTTTTATGTAAATCATTTGGTGTAGTAGTGAGTTTGATAGTCGATAAATTTTAAGTGAATTTTTGTGATGTGGCTTATTATTTAACTATTCTTTTTTCATTTGGTAAATGTGTATCTTAAATAGTTAGTTTTATTTATTTTTTTATAAGAGTACTCATTTTTAATTCGCAAACTTCGACAATATCAATACATTTTAATATTTTCTTTTAATGTGGAACAACTACAAGTTTAAGCCAATTTTTCAGAAGGCTATAAGTCCAAGGATTAATGCTCTTGCCCAAATCAGAATTATCATTAACGATACATATGTGACGACTTGTTTCTGTTTTGAACCATGAAACTGATTTCTCTTCGAATTAATTTGTATATGGATTCATGGCTTCTACTGTCGATTTCTAAATATTTCCTTCTAATATTTTTTCAATTTAAACTTACCAATTATGTTATAGAAGATTTGGATTTGTAATATCCTTTAGATTATGTATCACAAAAATTTCTTTGAAATATTTGAGAGAAGTGTTTAATTTACGTGCTAATTAATCTAAATATCTAACTTCTATGCTTGTAAAATCATTAACAACACAAATAAAATAGTCTGTTAATTCAAATGATATTTCAAGTATTGCATTTTCGATTTATTATTTCTCTTTGAGATTTTTAAGATTTTCAGGTGCATAACTACCTGCTGTATCTATCAAAACAAATGAATAATTTTTATCGATTATACATTATTTAAAACTAATTCCTTTAGTAATTACTTTAGATCCAGCTGGTAAATTGTAGTTTGTCAATTAATTTAAAATGTGTGTTTTACCTTTGTCAAATAAACCAAGAACAGCAACTCTAGCTCCTTTCAGCTCATTATTATTCATCAATAACTTAGAATATCAGAATCACAAGTACCTTCCACGAAGAACTCATGTTTATATCAAATACTAAGTCATATATTTGAGTATCTATAATGTTGTATTCTTAAATTTATGGTTTTTGATCATTAGTAATTTGGTTTGATGGTTCATTGCTTTTTTCAAGAATTGAAGGATTATTAAGTTAAACAATAATGTTTAAGGTTTCTTCACATCTTATTTTAAGTTCATAATGTAATGCTTCATAAAGATCAAAAAATTCATTTATTGATTACATTTTTCTAAACATCTAAGCAAATGTATCTAAGAGATCTAAATTCTCTTTTAATAGATTTCCTAAAATCTACAAACAACTACGGAAGGCATCTTAATCCTTAATTACATCAATTCCTTTACTAATTTTATATCACCTTTTTATGGAGAACTCATACAATGTAAGGCGTAATTTTATTATATTAATATTATATATATATTAACTTATTTAAACTCTTGTAATTTCCTAACTCATTACATTTTACACTATTTTTCTAAAAACTCACTAATTTTATTAGATATTTATTTATCTGACAATATATAACATTTTTATTTACTCATGTCAGTCCCTTCAAGAAGTTCTAAAAGAAGTTATTTTCCTTTTATATTTCTTTAGATCAAATAAATGTAACTTATTAAGGTCTTCCAGGTCCAGCAAGCTATGAACCTAAAATAGATGTTTCATATACAAATGCACCGAAATGGACAATGAGTGGAACTTACTCGAGAGAAATCCCAATTATCAAAAACCTTCCAGGCCCTGGATAATATGATCCTAAATTGCCTGAATCTTAAAGAAAAACTTTAATTTATGGGAAAGCTTTTTAGATAGACAAAGAATCAAAATAAAAACCAGGTCCAGGAGCATATCAAGTCGAGATCTCTTAACTCTCTAGAATAGGATTCAAGATTGGCAGCGAAAAGAGATATAAAGAAGAAAAGAAATTATCGCCTGGACCTGGAGATTATTAAGTAAACTTGAAAAAACATGTTACTTCTTATATCATCGGATAATAAACAAGATCAGGAAAAATTTAAAGTAATATTAATGTAGGTCCAGGATAATACGATATACCATCCTTATTAAAAACAGATGTAGGATTTAAAATAGTTCCTCGTAGAGAGAAAACTATGTCAATGATTACACCTGGTCCTGATGCATATGAACAAATTAGATAGGAAAGAATAAAATCATTTAAAATTGGAACAAGCAAAAGAGAAGGAATCTTTTAACATTCCAATTCTCCAGGTCCTGGCAATTACGAAGTTTAGGCTATCAAAGAAAGTGTTGCATATACAATAGGAAGAGCATAAAGATAAGATACTAGACTTGATGTTCTTCCGGGACCAGGAAGTTATAAACCTAACAAACCTAGCAACGCACCTAGATATTCTATCCAATAAAGATACAGAGAGAAGACAGAAAATTCAGGTCCTGGACCATAATCTTACACTATTGGAGAATTTAGAGAAACAAAAAGTATTATTTTTGGACAGGCTAAAAGAGATAGTTATAATAGGATAAAGTTACCTGTATGAATAATTGATTTATTATAGGGACCAGGAGAATATGATATGGATTTAAAATTTAAGAAACCTTAAGTGAGTATTATATTTGGAAGAGAAAAGAGATCTTAGAGTTGTTCAGAAAATACTAAATTACCTGGACCAGGTGCGTATGATATAACATCCACTTTTTATGTTAAAAAGAAATGATTGATGAGTTTGGAATTATAATTATTCACTTTTGAAATTTATTTTTTTATATTTCTTTTCTTGTATAATAAGCAAATCCATAGATCTCAACGATGTTATCAAAAGATAATGCGGGAAAATCAATGTATCTATGATTTCAATTTATAAACTTTAATATGTTCATCTTATAACTATAAGTATTAATTAAATTAATGGGTTCGGTATGTCAGAAGGGTGATAATATAGTGAATTGGCCATGTAAAAGCAATCCAAGAGGTTCCAATCCTAGAACAACTTTCACTGTAATTCCTGAGGAGGATTCTGTAATCTACTCTTAATACGATCGGTCGATATTCACAGCTAGTTAATTTTATCAGAATCCAGATAGTTAAGTAATGGAATCCTATTAATTTAGAGATAAACAGTAGTATTAGGAAATGCTATTAATGGAGATAACAAACTTTAAATTTTGAATGTTTACATTTCTAAATTACTTTCTTCTCATTCAATAAAGTAAAAACATTGAAATATTATGAGATTATCTAATACTAGAAGTAATGCATATGAAGTATCTTTAACTAACATTAATCCTGAATTGTGTTGTTATTGCGAATGGCATTTGGAGTCAGACAAGTTGCCTATATGTTCTGGGGATAAAATTGATGTAATATGATTTATAATAACCCAGTTGATACATGTTCTGACAGGAAGATATCTAATGGCAACAGAGCTTGATGAAGAGGGGGTTGTATACTGTGGTTATGGATCTTCAAGGTGTTGGACCATTGAATTTGATGATAATATTTTAAAGGATGGAGCAATATTTGAATTGAAACATAATGAAATTACTAAATACTTATCTTTCATTAATAAAAAAGCTACACTATCATAAAATAGGTAGGTTTGCTTGAATGATAATGAGGGAAAGAATAACTATTGGAAATTAGTTTTGATTTGATGATTAAATATAATTATATTTATTATTATTATCAAAATGATAATTAGATAAGCTTAGTTATTTTTAAGATAAGTTCCTCAACCTAGATACTATCATGGAGGATTGAAAGATTAAGATCGTATCTTTACTAATGTTTATCGAGATGGTGATCCTTATATTCAAGGAGCATTGAAAAGAGTAAGAATATTATTAATCATAGGGTGATTGGCATAGAACAAAAGATATCTTAACAATGGGACAAGATTGGATAATAGATGAAATTAAAAAGAGTGGACTAAGAGGAAGAGGTGGAGCAGGATTTCCAAGTGGTTTGAAATATTCATTCATGCCAAAAGTAAATCCAGATGGAAGGTAAAAAATAATATTATGAAATAAAGACCATCGTACTTGGTTATTAATGCAGATGAGTCTGAGCCAGGCACATGTAAAGACAGAGAAATTTTAAGACACGACCCACATAAATTAGTAGAAGGGGCCTTATGTGTGGGATTTGCAATGAGAGCTAGAGCTGCATACATATATTGTAGAGGAGAATTTTGGGTAGAAGCCAATGCCTTGTAATAAGCAGTAGATGAGGCTTATAAAAAAGGATTTTTAGGCAAAAATGCATGTGGTAGTGGATATGATTTCGATGTGTATGTTCACAGTGGAGCAGGTGCATACATTTGCGGAGAGGAAACAGTAATATTAACAATTATATAATTTATAGGGTTTAATAGAATCTTTAGAAGGAAAACCAGGAAAACCTAGACTTAAACCACCTTTTCCAGCGAATGCAGGTTTATGGGGATGTCCAACGACAGTTACTAATGTTGAGACAGTATCAGTATGTCCAACAATTCTTAGAAGAGGAGCTAATTGGTTTGCATCCTTTGGCAGACCCAATAATAGAGGAACTAAATTATTCTGTATATCTGGTCATGTGAATAATCCTTGTACTGTCGAAGAAGAAATGTCTATTCCACTTAAAGAATTAATCGAAAGACATTGTGGAGGAGTTAGAGGTGGTTGGGATAATCTTAAATGCATTATTCCTGGAGGATCATCAGTTCCTATGTTACCTAAAGAAATATGTGAAACTGTACTAATGGATTTTGATGCTTTGAGAGATGTAAGATCTGGATTGGGTACTGCTGCTGTTATTGTAATTGATAAATCTACAGATATTATTGATGCTATCTTAAGATTAAGTAAATTCTATAAACATGAATCATGTGGTCAATGTACACCATGCAGAGAAGGTACTTCATGGCTAGTTGATTTATTGGAAAGAATGAAAGTAGGAAATGCAGATTTTGCTGAAATCGATTAATTGGAGGTATTTATTTCTTATTAATATTCGAAAGGAATTAACATATCAAATTGAAGGTCATACCATCTGTGCTCTTGGAGATGCTGCAGCTTGGCCAGTTTAAGGATTAATTAGATCTTATAGAGAGGAAATTGAAGAAAGAATAGAAGATTATCATGCCAAACATCCAGTCAAGTCTAGATAATTACGTAGTCATCCCTAATAATCAAACCATTGATATATACATAAAATATTAATATCACCATCTTGGGATTCCTTATTTTCTTATTTTTATAGTTTGAAAAATCTTTATTGGCTTTCTTATAGTATACCTTCAATAATTGTAGTAACTATTATTTTTTTCATATTTTATAATTTTTGCCATTTTTCCTACAATTAAGATTCTGCCAAAACCCTTATTTTCTGAATTAAAAATAATAAAACAAATAAATTCTTAAGTAAACTATTTTCAAAATAATCTAATAATTAGAGTGTTTAGAATTATTCATTTAAATAGTTACTTCGAAAAATAATTAAAAACATAAATTTGTATTAAGATTAAAATAATTAAATAATATAAAATCAATACAGTTCTTTCATTATTTAATTATGCTTAGAATTATTTTCTTTTTTATATATGGCAGATCTTTTATCTCTTTTACTTTACAAGCATTTTTTATACTCTTATTGTAATTTATTATATAATGTGGCATATTTTTTATTGAAAGCAGCTTTTTATTCTTAATTCATTAAACTCTTCTTTTCTATTTCTTCAAGAAAATCCCTTTCATTTACTATGTTAGAAATTAGATTCTCTTTTTGCAATAATTTAAAAGCAAAAATTCTTTTATTTATCATCTATTTTTCTTTTCTTCGAAATGTCTATCTGTTCTCTTCTTTATGCATAAGTCCAATAAATCAATTAATTATTTTCAATAATGTTCTCAAAACAAAAACAAATTTTAATTTCTTTAATATTTATGTTAATATAAGAAATCATAAGAAATTAAAATTTAATAAATTTTCATTCTTTATTCTTATAATCTAAAAAGTTATTAAGAAATGATTAAATAATCAATTTACTTACATTAATAAAATCTTAATAAAAAATCATCAAATTAGGATGGATGACAAGACTAATCTCTTAATACAATCAGAAGCATATTATATGTTTGATTAAGTAGGTCTTATTCAAGTTTAGTCTACTTTGAAAATGAGGTTAGAATAATACACTAAAATAATTTCTTAAAAGATATCACCAATAATTATTTTTTTAGATTTTATTGAAATTTAAGATGCTATTATTTATTTTAATTTGCTATCTAATTCATTAAGAATATACTACTTCAATATTTTAATATTGTAATAGTTTATAAAATTAATACTTATGAATAAATTTTTTTTGTATAAAATCTATAGTATTGTTAATGTTGTTTAATGTTATCTGTTTTATGTAATGAGAAAATAATAAAATCAAAATGATGATCAATATTAAATAAAAGCTTAATTACAATTATTATTTAAGTGATTAGAATATTATTTTTTTTTCTCCAAAAAGCAATTCTACAGTAAGTTTGATTTAAAAAAGAGTTAGAATATATAAATCTTATGAAAACTAAATTATTGAAAAATGAGCTAAGTTTTTTTTATGAAATAATTAATTTAAGAATTAGAATGCCGCCATTCTACTGCGTTTCCAATAATTTACAGTTTGCTTTCAAGTTTTTTTTTTGCATTGACTGCATTAACAATAAAATTAGTACCTAATATAGCTCCTACTCAAGTATTATATGTTAGATCATTGTTTACAATAATATTTTTAAAATTCATAGCAAAAGACAAAATTGATAGTTATCCTTAAAAACAATTAAATAAATTATAATGGAGAGGATTATTTGGAGGATTAGGTACAATTGTTTGGTTTTGGGCAGTTCGATTGATTTAGTCATCTGAAGTAATAGTAATATCTAAAATTTCACCATTGTGGACTGCATTAATAGCTTCATACATCACAAAGACCGATAAGTTAACAAAAAAACTTTTAATAATCATTTTATTATGTATAATTGGGGTAATTTTGATTGCAAGACCTCCATTTTTACTTTAGATTTTAGGTTAGGATATTTATGAAAACAAAAAACATGATATTCATATGTTAGGAGTAATTTTGGCATTGATATCTTCAGTCACTTAATCAATAGTATAAGTGATAATATCAAACTTAGCGAAATCTGTACATTAGATTGCTATACTGTAATACTTCTCAATATATACAATAATATTACCAATGTTATTCTAATTGTTTAATGAATCAGATTTGAAATTTCCTACATATGAAGAATGGGTATTCTTATTATTGAATGGAGCTTCGGGAGGGTTAGCTTAGTTTTTTATGAATAGATGTTTTATTTTAGGGAAATTGAATAAAATGTCGCTTATTGGATAGTCATAAGTGTTGTTTAGCTATTTTTTTGACATTGTGGTGTTGAAAGAAAGTATAAATAGCTTAAGTATATTTGGGAGCATTTTGGTTTGTGGATGTTTGATTAGTGTGATTTTATGATTGTTAATTAATGAAATAAGTTATTATAGCAATTCTATTTTTTGGATTGTGTATTCATGCTTAAATGGAGAGACATACCCTATAGGGAGCGTTGAGTTTACTTGAAAAAGCACAAAATGATATATCTGTGTACGATTAAGAAGAACCTAGATTATACATTTGGTTTTCATCATTGAAAGATGGTTTTACAAGACTATTCAATCCTATTACAGAGAATAAATTAGCTAGTCATTATCCTATTTTTGGATCAGTGACTGCTGTTATTTTTATGGCAGGACTAATCCCTATGATTCTATTAGTCGTTTTTAGTTATGCAATGTTCAAGTTTATAACATATGAACCTAAGAAGATGGAATTTAAATATGCAAAATTACCGATTAAGGAAATTACTAAGCCTTAGAATAATAATCTTTAATATTCACCTTTCAGTGTGTTCAGTTTCATATGAATATCTATTCAATATTCTAAATATATATAAAATGTTTTCAATTATTTTTCTGCGCAGATTATATGTTAAATTCATGTTCTTCTAACACTAAACACAATAATATATCTATAACAAAAAATTATAAATGATAAAAACATCATCCTAAAAAAAATAACTATGTTTCTTTATTATTACATGAGAGAACACTTGCATAGAACAGAAGAAATGTTATTGATAAAATTCTCACCTACTCTACTATTTTATCAGACTATAATACTAAGTATTTGAGTTAAAAGATTCAATATTCTAATTATAAATTGACATTTAAAATTGACTTTTAAGTTTCACATTTAATTTGTCTTGTTAATAAACTAATTTTTTCAGAATCTTCACTCCTATCTCCATAATTAATCTTGTTTATAAGCTAAAGTAAATCTATTTTCCTTTCCAATCATAATACTATTAGTAAGGAATTTATTTTCTAATTACTTTTAAGATTTCAACTTTGAAGATGGATATTTTAATATTTCCATCTAAGTGTTGGAATTTTATCGTAAAATTCAAATAATGTCTTAATGATTATAAAAGTAAATATACTCTAAAGAAAATAACTATAATACAATTAATGAAGATGTCTGATATTTATTTCATTAACAAATTATTGTACAATTTAGTTTCTATTTTATATAAATAATATAAATATTTATCCAATGTTATTCTTTGTTGGAATGATCAATAATTTTTAAATTTATTTAAATCCGTATCTAATTCAATCTTATTCATATAGTAAAGATAAATCATTGAAAATAGTTTAAAAATTTAAGAATTTTGTTTAATATCTAATTTACAAGTTTATAAAAGTTGAGTATAGGTTAAAACATCAAATTTTTACATATAATTAGAACTTAAGAAAAGCACTAAAATTAGTATCATAGGAAATATAAGTATCCTTTTTAAGTATTTATCACTACCTGAAATACGTTTATGTATTAAATTGAAACTTATATAAGATTTGTAAATAATTTTTATACTTTATTTATTAATGCTTAAAAATTTATATTTTAATGATATTCATGTAATTGTTTTAAATAATCTATTTAAAATTTAATATATTATAATATCTTGTTTCAAAATCTGTGATATTAAGGGGGTAAATAATGCTAAGGAGGATATTAATGGGGAGGGGGATATGAATGTTTAGGCAGATATTAAGGCATTTAAAGGTACATAGATTAAGAGTTTGGAGGCGGACTTCTTTAGGATCGAACATCTTAAATGAGTGATCTTTGATTATCTAGGGATTCAAATTAAGTTTTCTTTTCTGGAATTGTTACTCTTAATGGTTCTTTTATTCTACTACCTTAGAGTGAGCTGATTTTAGTGCTTTCAGTAACATTTGTGGTTGGCAATTAATGAATTCCAATAAAATCAGGAATCGAAGAATGTTAAACTCGTATAATTGAACTGAGGAATAAACTTAGTTCAGAACTTGATTTAAGTTATTAAATATATACGCTCTATGTTAGTCAATATGCACTTCACTACTAACAGTTGGAAATGCATTTATGTATTCTCCTATTTTCTTATAATAAACATGATTGTCTTCTTAAAATGTTGTAGTGAAGTAAGGAATCAGAGCTGTTAAACAATCTGAGCTTTAAAAAGTATTTAACATCTATTTCATTGATCTCCATCTCTCTTCAATCATTGATAGTAAATGTTTGGCATCTCTTTCCTAATTATTTACATTCTTTTTCTATTTATGTTAAACTTCATTCTCTAATCCATTAAAGAATTGTTCGACAACATCTTATATACGTTTCTTAATTTCTCTTATCTTTTTAATAGTTTTATCAGCATGAACTTCAAAAGTATCCACATGCTTTTTTATATCATAATAAGAATTAGTATATTTCTTCACTAATATGATGATAATGTCATTATTACATTCATTGTTTACATGATCACTTGCTTAATTTAGTAAGACCTCTAATGATTCGAATATTGGATATGTGCCCTCATCGACATGTTCCTTAGAATGAAGATGTATGCAAAGAGGACATAAGGGTATTATACATTGAGGTGCTCGACACATGTTAGATATATAATAACCTTTGTGGTAGTAGCATTCTACTTAAGGAAGATTGTTGGAATCAAAGAAAACGGTTCTTCCTAAATTTTCTGATAATTTTTCAGATTGCTAATAAGGATCTTGTTTGCCTTCATTAAATTCGTCATCCACATGTTGCACTATATTATCCATTAAAAAGGTTGTTAAAATTAACGAATAAAACAAATTAAATTAACAAAAAAAACAATTCACAACTCTTCTTTTCTAATAGTAGAATGCATTTGTTTAAATGTTCTTCCTCCTCCAAGTACGTCATCAATAAATGTTATAATTTCATTTGTGTCTATTGAAGTCTAGACTGCATATGTTTATCTCTTGGGTTTAATGATTACAGCATAAGGATAAGTTTAATTGATTTCAAATTTTGATGTCAATTACCTAATATATTTAAATTAAATACTTAAGAGATCCATAATAGAAATTGATGCTATCTTTTTAATATTTGGATGGTATTTTCGATATAAACTCTAGTTCTAGTTCATTATTTATTAATAATAAGAAACATAATTCTTTTCCTTTTACAATACATTATTCAAAATTCTATCCATTCAACTATTATAAAGTTTTCTATGGGGGTTCTTTTTTTTGACTATATGCAAATTATCTTAGAAATTTAGTGATTTAATCCTTTTTAAATTCTGATTCGAACACTTTAAAATCTTAATCATCTTAGGCAACAATTAGAGTTGGAAATTCAGAGATTTTGAATATAGAAGCTAATTGTCTTTCTGATTGTCTAATCATACCAAATTCTAATTTTCCTTTGAATTCTTTAGAAAGTGCTTTAAGCAAAGGAGGAGTGGATTTTTTATTTGTAAATAAGATAACTTTTGGTTTGGATTTTTCAATGTATTCTTAGAAATTAAATCCACTTATAATATTAACAAAATCCTCCATAAGATCAACTGCCTCCTTAGCTAATTCAGTTAATTCCCATTTTCCCTTATATCTAATAGGTTCAGCTGAGAGACGAGATGCATAAATGGAAACAGATGGATAACGTTTAACTGAGAATTCATCTTCACATAACGCTTCATCATCTTCACAATCAATTGCTGCCACTCTAAATATACCTGCGTATTTCTCAGCTAACTCTATTATAAGTTTTTTGTTTTTTTATCCTTCACCATTGGGTAAATAGAAATAAATTAACCACACTTCTTCTCTTCGATAAAATCGTGATAGATTGCTCATATCAAGAGTATAGACATCTGTGTTTTCAAATAGATTTTCTTTTTTTGGTTAACCTCCCTCTTCATAAAATTCTTGATTTCCAAATCCACCTCCTTAATTACCAAATCCACCACCTTAATTACCAAATCCTGATCCTCCGAAATTAAAATGAAATTATTAACGACCACCACCTCCACCGCTACCTCCTCTAAAGAATTGTGAGAACATTTCTTCAAATCCGCCATGAAATCCTCCTCCACCGCCTTATTATTATTATTGTTCATGTTTATTTACACCCTCTTCCCCATATTAATCATATATCTTTCTTTTTTCTGGATCCTTGAGTGTTTCGTAAGCATTTACAATTTTTTAGAATTATTTCTATGCCTGTACAACAAATATGAATAATTAATTACCTTTTCTTCATTTCCCTTATTTTTGTCTGGATGATATTTTAAAGATTATTTCTTAAAAGCCTTCTTGATTTCAGCATCACTTGCACCTTTCTTTAATCCTAACAATTGATAATAATCTTCTCCTGCTATTACAAGCAATAACAAAATTGCCAGCAACACGAATTTCATTAATTCTAAATTATTCTAGAATTTTATTTAAATAACAGACACAATTTAAAATGTCTACTTCTCCAACAGGTGTTTAACGTTTTGACAATTCACCATATGTAACAAGAAAATAAAAGCCTCAATATCCAATCCCTGAGCAATACCAATAAACTACACAACAGCTTAATTAACCCGATTATTATGATGACAAATATCGTGAATTTGAAGAAAGAGAAGAACAATACAATTACTAAATTTAAAAAATGAATGATTACATTCAAGTATATAATCATCTAACCTAATAGCAATTATAACACGATTTGGATGTTTCTGAACATGCCAAATAAGGATTTGAATCTGATTACCAAAAAGCAGCACATGAATTGTCATTATATAAAGATCAATTAAAGAAGTTATACACTATCTATTAATAATAAACTACTTAATTTGAAACTATAAAAAAAAAAACACAAGAGTCTAATCATTCAGTTGAAAAAGCATATGAAAAATAATTTGAAATTAAAAATGATGTTTAAAATCTAATATTGGATAGAGATCTATTACTTAATAAATTAGAATTAGGCGATAAACAGTATAATTTTGATGTTCAAAGTTTGACTCAATAATTGAATGATAAAAATGCTGAAATTTAAGATTAAAGAAAAAGAATAAATGAATTAACAGAATTAAAAAGAAAAGCTGATGAAGAAATAGCATCATTAAGATTTACATTAGATCATTAAACTGCTAGATTAGAAGCAGAATTAAGAGAAAAAGTCCTTAAATTAGAGGCTCTTGATAAATAATTTGCTGAAGCTCTTTACCTTAAAGACAATGAATTAGTAGATGCTTTTGATAAGATCAGAATATTAGAACATGAAGTTAGACGAATATTAGATTTAAATAGAAGTTATGCTTAAGAATTGAGTATGTTGGCAAGAGATAATAGATTTAAATAAGAAGAAATAGCAAAAGTTAGAGAAGATGCAGTAAATATAAATTATCATTTAATTTTAGAAACCAGCTTTACCATAATAGATTACTGTTTAATCAAGTGGAATGGAACCAAGAATGCCTCCAGCTTGGGCTGAGAAATTTCATATTAAGATAGATGCTTGTTTGGATTTATTTGAAAGAAATCATGCTAAATCTTTAAAATAATTATGTTTAAATCTATGGAAAACGAAAATGGAATTAAAAGCAAGAAATAAATAAAATAAAGCTATGGTTGAAGAAAATTCAAATTTAGGCAAAAGTGTAGTTGTAGGTGGAGGAACTGATATGAGAGTAACTACATATTTTATTGATTCTTTTGTAGCAGCAATTACTTTTGCAAGAGATGCTATTTCTAATGTAGTTTTTGATGTGTTTGTTAAAAGTGTCAACAAAGCAAACAATAAAAAACTTAATTCATTTGTTCTTTTCTTTGAATCTCTTAAAGAAATGCAACAAAAATCTAGTAAAGGATTATGGTTGGCTTTAGAAACATATGCTAAATTACGAAAAGCATTACGTCATTCTGTTCCAATCCTTATAGATGCAAAAGTTTAAAGTGGACTATTATAAAAGGTTGAATTGGCTATGGGTAAATTACTAAAGCATGATATGGATTTCAGAAATAATATCAATAAATGGTTAGAAGGTACTTTAGCTTTTACTGTTTAAAAAAAAGAAGCAGAGGCTTATGATAAAAATAGAGATTATCTATTTTTGTTTAGATTGCTAACAGTTAAATATAGAATTAAATTCCCACTTTAAGGAAAGACATTTGAAGTTGATGTTGATATTGAAACCACTTTAGAACATAAGATTTGTTATGCCTTAAGAAAAGTAGTTAAATAATAATGATTATTAAATTTAATATTTACTATAGTAAATCATGAAAAGTATCGAATCCATTTTATGTAATTCTACAATATTTATAAAAAAAAAAATAAGATAAATTGCATATAATATAATTAGATAAAAAATATTATTCATTTATTGATGCTTAAACAATGACCAGATTTATTTTTGTAAAAGAGTAAATATGGTGTCTCTTCATCACTAGAATATGATAGTTTAATGTTTACATTAATTAAGAATTTAGGTCATGACTGGTTAATTCGTATTTATTGATTTGATCATCATCAAAACAAATCCAAGTTTCTGGTTTGGACATTGATCTTGCGTAACATGAATAATGACCAGAGTAACTATTTTTTCCTAAATGCACAATAAATGCATATAATATATATTAGCTATCTAAAGCATCTAAATGTTTTTGTTGGAATACATCTCTCATGTTTATTTCGAATTCAAGTGGAACTTTTGCAAGAATTTTAGTCATTTATTAAGATAGTGCATCATATTAAAATCTTTTGTGAATATTAAATCATACCTTTATATAGTCATAAACAAGACAGGTGGTAAATCTTTAATTTATAATGATTTTTTAATGTCATTAGATCTTCTTTAACATTTTTCACATGTAAATTCTATTTGTTCTTCTTCATAAACTTAAGCTATCATATCTTTTAATTAAGTATGTTTATTTAGATGTAAATCAATTCCTAAGAATTTCTCTATTTGACCGAATGACACATCACAATTAGGACATTCTATTACTGACCTGTGAGTGCCAAAAAATATTCCTTCCAATATTTCTTACTATTCTTTTGGTATATATTTAAGCAAGTCTTCTAAGAAATGATGAGCAAATTCTCCAACATCTTGTTAATCATTTGTATTACAATATGGAGGTCTAAGTAATCTCTTTAATTCATACGGTGAACAAAATCCAGACTATTAAAAGTTTAATAACATATATAATTTTCTTAAAGCATTATATTGTTTTGCATCTGGAATTGAATTCATCAAAATGAATTTTCTAAATCTATCTGTCATGTAAAGCGCTTATAAGATGCTATTCATAAAGCATGTATTAGTTAGATTTTCTAATCCTACGAAATTATCGTAATTGGATCGATCATATAAATTATCATCGAAATTTTCAATTTTCATCATTTTACAATCCCATTCAAAATGATCTATTGAATTATTGTGATCTGAACATCTATCTCTAGCTATATTAAGTAATTTAGGATAGATATCATGATACTATAATTTATGGTTATACTTTTTGTAAATTGAATTCATAAAACCATATATTTTATTCTATATTTATGTATCATTTTATTTTAAATCCATCATTAATTTTAATCTATCGCACATTATTTTTATATATTAATCCGTTAACAACTCTGAACGTTTAGACATACCAATCAAATATAATTATAAAAGATCAAGGATACTACTATTCTAATGTAATTCAGGTAATAATTATGGTAATATCACCTACACATATATTTCACTTAAAATTAAATAAGAATTCTAATTATAATTGGATTTCATTTATTCCTCCAAAATATCTGTTATTTCCTATAAAATAGCTAAATTCTCACTTTAAATACTATATTTCAATAATCCTTTAAATATTTTAACAGGTTTATCAGGATTATCCAAATAGTTAATGAAAAAGTAATTTTTGTGTTAGTTAATTATATGGCCTAACTTAATACTTCCTATTTTTTTGTATAAGATATGTAAACGTATGCCTTATTATTCAATAGCTTGATCAAATATTGTAGATATAAGCATTAACCAATCATGATCACTATTTTAATTTGCATTATCTTTGCATTGTTAAATCAAAGAGTCCGCTAATCTTTTCAACAACTCTTCATCTTTAAAATCTTTAAATGCCTTTAATATTAATTAAAGTAATTCAGGATTGTAAGTCATATCTTTTGGGCATAATCTACTCACTAGATCTATAACAATATCTTTATTTAAGCATAAATGTTCTTCGATTGTTCCTTATTATCGAAACCTTCTAATTAATCTTTCTGTAACATATCCTAATTGTTTTAGTAAAGGTCTATGAGACTCAACACGACAATTTCTTACAACGTATTTTGCATACAATCCCACCAATTCTAAATCCTCTAAAGACTCCGTGATTCGCTTAAACAATCCTTCGTTATAATCCATGCTATAAGAAGCCTTGTCTGGAAGAAGACCGCCAAAATTTTTATCCAATGCTTTTTCCAATAAAAAGTAACCACGATGACCTTGTTATTCAACAAGGATGTTCTTATATAGGTTCTCTAATTCATTCGGAGATAACTTTCGATCTTAGGATTATATTATCCCTAACTTTTCTTGCAGAGTTTTTGCTTAAATAAATTTCTGATCCATATATAATGATTATTAATTAAGTTGAATAAATAGAATAATAACATATAATTTTCAATTCTTAAGTTTATGACTATCAAAATAAATGAAATTATAAATAACATATAAGCAACTATTAATTCAATGACTTCGACATCAAGAAAGTTAAGATTTCGTTAAATTTCATGCCTCTTGTTAAATTACATTAGTAATTATTATTTTCTATGAATTTTAGAGACCAAACATGTAGATATTTTTAAGCACAATCAAAATATTAGACTATTAGCTAAAAAAAAATCTCTAGATAAACTTTACAACTTGAAAAAGGACTTTGAAGCAAGATAGGTTGCTCTTGAATATTTTTCAAGTTTTCAATTCATATCTGACATTTTGAAATCTTAATTAGACGTAGAATGTTTATCGGATACCCAAGAGATATGTCAATATATTTCAGGGTGATTATTACATTATGTTTATATACCAATATTAACAATTGTAGTTTTATGTTTTAACAATAGAAGGGTCCCAATTCATTTTAAATAAATTATGTTGCTCATTTTACATTAGTAAATTGAGAAATACTTATTTTTATTTACTTTTAGGGTTTATTTTGTTTAATATTCAAAATAGAATAACAACTTTTTTATTTATAGAATTATCCTAATCTTTTCATATAAAAAAAAATAATGCAAATTTAGTAAAAATCATAACTTCCTTTTTGAAAAAATGTTATAAAGACTTTTCAAAATAATTATAAATGATAATAATATAAATTTGATCCTTTATTTTTTATTATTCAATAATTTTCTAAATCGAAATTAATTCCAAATACAAAATATGAAAATTTTCTAATATTCTTCCGATTAAGAAAGCTAAGATTACTAGGAAAGTAAAAAATATTACTTAATCGTATGATAGATGACGATGAAGTAGAATAACTTAATCGTATGATAAGTTAATCTGAATATAATGATTCTAATTAAAATGATAAACAACCCGAAAATAATCAGTTAAATATCTCTTATGATTAAGATCCTCCTATTTAAAATGAATCACAATAAAAGTCAACTCAAAAAATTAAAAAATACAAAAGAACAAAAACCATAATACAAAAAATTTCAAGAAATGAACCTATTGTCGAATAATGTGAGAGCAAAAAGCAAAAAAAACAATCTTAAACTAAAAATTTACCCAAATTGTTTTTAAATTTAATCTTCAAGAAGGTGTAAAGTTAAAATAGCAATAATAGTGCAAAATATTTAAAGGTCAAATAGGCAATTGCCAAATATAAGAAAAAATCAACTTCTTTAAAAACATTAGCAAATGTTTTAATAGATCCAGAGATTAATAAAACAGCTTTAGATTACATTTAAAGTTATGAATTTCTTGATCATATATTAACATCAGAGAGATTATAAGATGTATCTTCCCCTATTTATTACACAAATAAAATATATTAAGCATGTTTTAATTCACATGCTTTGGATGATTGGAAATAATCATGATATAAAATCAAAAAACAAAATATTCATAATTATAATTTTAGATTTAAAAACCAAGTTTATATAACCTCATCTAATTTTATTTTTAATCTAACTTAATCCAAATATTTTATTTTATGATTTTCAGTTAAATTTGGTCTTAAAATCATTACTCCTTTTAATTCAGTAATTATAATTACTTATTGAATTTTAGATTTATCTATGGATTCAATAAATTCTAATAAGACTATTTTCATTTATAAAAAATTTTCTTTGAAGGATTCATTACATTAATTATTATAATAAAATTATGTCAAATTTGATAGGAGATTTTTTGATAGTTAATTAATTTAAATCTTAAATACTTCCTTATTCAATGTAAATTATTATAGAGATTAATATTTAAATAAACAGAATATATAAATTTATGATAAACAATCATTATGTATTAAGTAACGTTTAATAGTGATCAATTTATTCAGCCCAATACTTTTTATTTTCTGAAATTTATTCCATATATTCAGCTAATAAAGGAAGAATTTATTATAATGTATTATAGTAAGGTAATACCTATAAGAATATAAATGAAGAAACTACCATGAAATCTATAAATCCAATTTAACTTTTAGCAACATTTGTAGTTCTTCTATCACACAACATAGTAATAGGAATTCCCTAATCTTTTTCTTTGTCTCCTTATTGCCAAAATTCTCCCAAGACTCTAAATGTCCATTACTCATAATTTTTAATTGGTTTAAAAGGGTTGCTGATATCTGCAGCATGAAGCAAAGTATCGAAACAAATACCTTTATCTTTAGTCCCTGGATCAAAATCATTGGATGCTAATCTAGCTTTTAATTTATTAAAATCTAACAATTTGTCTTAAAAAATACCTTTGCCATGCATAGCATTATCAGTACTCAAAATCATATTGATAGATTTTTCTCTAAAATATTTAAAATCTGATAATGAAAAGTTTTTAAGCAGTTCAGTATCTCTTAAATATTTGAACAGAGTTGCAGCATGATGTTGTTCCAAAGAAGATTTATCATTATATGTCATAGCCAAATCATGTCTTGTGTTATTTAAATATATATTATTCAAACCTGGATGATCTACATCGTGAGCAGCAGCAGATAATAGTAAAATTGAATAATCTAATTTACTCAGTTTTCCGATTTCTTTGAAATTACATTATTCTATAAAAAAATATACTGTATGAGTAACATCAAAAGCATGAATTACATTGTGATAGAGATTATCTTTATGATAATTTGATCCCAATAAATCTATACATTTTACAAATTGATTAGGAAATATTCTTAGAGAACTGAATAATTATTCTTTCTCAAAGTAATAACACATTAAATGAGTTAAGATAGCACTATCATATTTTTTAAATAGAGAGAAGTAATCATAATCTAATTTCAATATATTGTCATTGAAATCTTATCTTAAAGACTCTGGTAAATTTGTTTCATTTGTAATAATAATATCTATTGATATAGTACGTTTAGAATCCGATGAAATGAATTATTAATTTTATTGTTAATTTAACCAACCTAGTGCTTCGCTCTTACGACCTTCTATTATAGGTTCATAGACTGTATTATTTGAAATGTGAGTAATTCCCCAGTTTAATTATTTTATTATATCAGGATCTTCAAATTGATCAGCTAAATCACGCATAATTTCTATCACTTTCTCAACTGGAGACCTTACCGTATATCTAGATCCTGAGTTATTAATTTTTTTAACTTAATTATACTAAATTTTATAAAATAGAAATTTTTACTTTACGAAACACTAAAAACAATCTTAAAAATCTGAAGATCCCTCTTAACACTTTACTTATAGTTGTAAATGCATCTCCTTAAAGATTCAAATCTAATATTATTAAAACTATAGATGCTATTATAATTAATGCATCAAAAAATGACCAGCAATCTGAAAAATAAACCTAAGTTCATATATAATAAAATACAATTAGTCCATTCGTATAACATCGGATTGATATTTCTAATACAAAAAGAATTAGTATTACTAGTTCTATTATTTTAGTGATAAATAATGTCTTATCTATATTGGAATCCTCTTTAGCATCATTAGCTATTTATTACTAAATATTGTTTTACAAGTAAATGAAAAATTAATAAACACTAAGAGAGTGAATAATACTACTAATGCAATTACAGCTTTATCAATTAATGGAATTCCTTGATGTTACTAATCAGTAATTCTACAATTAAATTTTCAATTACTCATCTGCAATAACACCATCATAACCTTCAATATTATATGAAGACCTACGATCACCAAGAATATTTGAAATCTCTTTTGAACCTCTAGGGACTACTTTAGCAGTAGCTAATTAAAGGTTCTTATTTGAATCCTCCTTTAAATTTTATTGTTCTGACATATTATTTGTTTTTTATAAAATTTTATTGTATTAACTTCAACTTTTTTTTGTTTACTATAAAAAATCAATCTAACATTTCCTAAATAGAGTAACTACAATATATATTACTATTTTATTAAAATAAGTGACTCTACATTAGATTAAATTAAAGTCATTCATTTTTAACTTATGAAATAAAATACTTATAACAATTAAATTTCATATTTATAATATAATATTTCAAATATTTTATTTTTATTGTTTGGAATAGTTTATTTGTATTTCAAAATACCCTCTTTAAATAATAATATTATATTAATACCTAATAAGACAAGTTTCATAATAAAGTTAAGTGATATTTTCTTTTGGCAATCTATCAGATCTTACAAATATTGTCAAGTAATTCCCTGGAGTTATCTAGTCTATCTTATGATATATGCAGTTATCTTTATTAGTTTAATGATATATAATACTACTTGAAATATCCAAAATCGTTTAATCCAATTTATTTAGGTCTTTTTCATTTTTTATTTAAAACTTCCCTAAATTTATTTAGAGTTCTGATAACTTAACGCCACCTTAAACAACTTCGAGATATTCCTTCTCTTTAAGTTTTAGTTCTAATAAGTCATTTATTAATTTTGTATAAAATTTCTAAATATTAGTATATATGCATAATTTCCAGTTATTTTATTTTAATTAAATCATTTATTGATTCTTGTATTTCTATTTCTTTTTATTACTATACGCATCTACCAGTTCATAGCCTATCAGTCTAAGCTTTTCCATTGCATCCATGTATAAATCTCTATTATTTTCTATTTCAACATAATAAAATGTACTTGAGAGATATTTACCAAATTTAATTAATTTATTACTCTCTAGTTCCTGATAATATTCACCTAAATAGTTTAATTGTTGTTAAGACAATACAATTATAATTTTATTTCCAAAACCAACTTCTTTTTAAAGAATAGTTTAATCTACTTCTTAAATATTGCTATCAATTTATTTATTTATCTTCTAATTGACATTTGGTTCAAAATAAACATAATTTTACAATTCCATAGCTATTTATCTCCCTTTTTCATCTACCTACAATTATTCATATTGCTTTTTAGTAATTAATCCAATTTATTTGAATCTTGTTGATTTTGATTCAATATTAAAATTTTCTTTTAATTAATCCCTAAGATCCTAAGAGAATTTATTTAACTATACAACTATACAAGTTGTACCTGCAAAATATTAATCAAAAATATCAGACACTTCTTAATAATTTAATTTTGTATTGATTATTATTTAATCATCCTCTAAAATTAACTCTAATTCATTTATTGAAATATTTTAAATTTTGATATACGTTTTTAAACTTAATTCCCACTCTTTTAGATTTAATGCTACTGATTCCTTAAGTTTATATATAATTGATTTTTTATCTGCACTTATTTATAGTATTTGGCGTATAAATTGTTGGGAAATGTGATGAATGGAAATCAATTAAAATAATTTCTCTTATTCAATAACTTTTTTAGGTTTTTATTTATTGAGATTTTACTGAAATTGGATTTCATGGCAAAATTCTTATAACTCATTTATTTCACTACTATCTCTACTATTTATACTATTATAATCTTTTCTTAAAGATTCCATAGAATTTAAAGTTCCTCCATTTGAATATCCAGATTAATTATGCTATTATTCATTAATTTAGAATCTATTTTGTTATTAAATATTTTCTTTGGATGCTTTAGATTATTATTCGCTTGAGAAACTATTCTAATTTTATGGTTATTGATATTTAGAATTGAGATCAAGTTAAGCAGATTGTTCTTTCAATTAATAAGGAATTTATTAATTTTTAGGTTTTTATGATTATTATAAAATAGCAGATTTACCACTTTAAGAGTATAATATTGTAGATTTATAACTTTGGAAAGATTATGATAATTAAGAGGTTTCTAATTACTTCTTTTTCATTATTTGATTAAATTTGAATCTTAGATCTATTATATCTTTAATAATTTTGAAAGCTTAAGTATTGTCTCTTTATTTAGAGAAGAACAAACATTATTTAAATCCAAGACTGTAAACATAATTTTGAATTTTAGTTTCGAATCTTCTATCTATCTCTTTGACAATTGATAAAATTGTATTAAGTTTATATAATCTAACTGGCATATTACATTTTTTCTTTAATATTCCTTCCAAATCAAAAATGAACTTATCAAAATTTTCACATAAATCAAATAATTCCATATTGTATATTTCAATAGAGTTCTAAGTGAAGAAATCATTTATATTTTATTCTGCTTATTAACAATAAAGTAGATTGGATGAATAAATTTTAAATTGAATTTTCCATCCATCATCTATTAATTTAATCAATACTTTATTTTGTAATTGAAATTGTTCAACATCATTTTCGGAATAAAAAAGGATAAAGTCAACATAATTCATAGCAATTTACTAGAGAGGATCAGCATCATTAAAGTATTCTCTATTCACAGTTGGTCTCAATTCATATTTGGGAGTAAAATTAATAGATTGATTGTATTCAGATACCCAGGTTTAAAATAGTTGTGTGATTTTTTATTCTTTCCTTTTAGGGATATATGCAATGACAAACGATTCATATTTTTCTAAATCAAAATCCTTAATATAACCAGTTTTCTCTTGTAGTTGCTTTTGTTCCTTTAGTAATTTATCTTTAACAAATAAGCAAGTTCCTCTATATTTAGTAAAGAGTTCCTTATAATTTTTGGAATAGAATATTGAAGTGTATGGTTTATATGAGACAAAAGATTTCTGATCCTTCATCACATAGATCATCTTAAATTCTTAGTATGCTATATATTCTATTTTAAATTGAGCCACTCTTAATTAATCTTCATCATTTCCTATAAAATATAATTTAAGGATACCTGCCAAAAATATTGCATTAGGTTCAAAAATAAGATGAGTATTAGTATTTTATAGTATTCCTGTAAGAATATTGACAAAGTTCATCCATATAAAAGTTTCTGTTGATAAGTTTAGCTATTTTTTATGAAGTATCATGAGATTTGAATAAGGTCCATTATAGTTAGTTTTATGAAACATTAATGTAGTGGTGTGATTTGAGGGTTGATTTTGCACAAAAATGGAAAGAAATAATTTGGGATGGTTTTATTTTGGTGTTGAAATATAATAATTATTATAATATTCAATCAAATTGAGGATGATCGTCTATATTACCATCTACAACTAAGATAAATGAATAATTTACTCATATCTTCAAATTTCATTTCCATTTACATATCGACGACTGGTAAGTGGAATGGAAAACCAACACGAAATTAAGGAGGTATTTGTAACGCCCCATATTGAATCATCTAATTCAAAGGGTGATATGGTATGTAGTATGGTTAAGGATAAAATGGCTATTAAGGAGGAGGAGGAGGATGAGGATGAGGAAGTGGAAGTGGTTGTTATTATTTAACTGATACCTAAACTTCCCTCATTTGTTGAGTTTTTACTCGTTTTGCTGTTTGAGGTTCGAGTGGTTTTCTTCCTCTCTTTTTTGGTTCTTATTATTCTACTTAAACTTTGGGTTTAGGACCTCTCTTTTTAGGCATAACAGCTTTTGATGGATAAGTGCTGGAATCATTTTAAATTTTATTTTCATCTCTTGGTTTATAATCTTCATCAATTATTTTTAGAATCACATGAACAAAGTCATGTCTATTAAAGCAATTGATGTGATCTGATGACTTTATATGCTATGTTTTAGGGATATCTTTATTACTTCTAAATAATCTACATATGGCTTACGACACACTCCACAATATCTATGTTTACGACCAGGTTTTGGAATTTACTAAACTTATTTAAAAACTAATGTACCAATTTCGTTTTCTTCATTGTATACTCTTGGATCTTTCGTTGATGATCGTCTTTGTATTTTTGCATACTCCTCAAGTAGTCATTCTAATTTAAATATAATATGATCAATTATTACTCTGTCCACTTCTAAAATGAAACCGGGCAAACATTATTACTCATCTTAATTAAAGACTGGAACGATATTTTCAAAACAGGCCAGCTATGAATTATATTAAATATCTGTTACAGCATCGTTGTACAAAGGACAGAAATCAATGATTGTGGATTACTTAAACCAACACTTTTAACTCTTTGGATGGAGATTGAACTAATGCTCTGGACATTTTGGTTAACACTTTCGTTTGCCCTATCCTGAAATTTTCTCTCCAGCCATTTAAATTAATTATAATATATTTGGATACGATTTTTTTTTCTTAATCATTAACCTTTTGACATCATTTATTATATTCATTCTATTACTTAGCATCATCTCAAATCAAAACTCATTTTAAATCTTAAATTTTAATTAATATATTGATCAAAGAAATCCAAAATTAACCAATTCCATTTTCAATCACAAAAACTCAATTCAAGATCTCTCTTCTACATTAACTACACTCTTACAACTACACAAGTACCCTATATTAGAAATAGATGTATATCATCAACCACATGATGAGAACATTTAAGAAATAAAAATAATCAAAAGATGATCAAAAGATAATCAAAAAATAATCAAAATCTTTAGTAATAAAAGAACTAGATTTACAATCTTGTTAACTATACCTAAACTGATAGAAAAATATAAAATCCCTCAAAGAGCTAACCTAAGAATGATAATATAGTATAATCAATGAGTTATTTGAGAGAATTAAGATTATTAGTGTAATAGATCGAAGTATTTGAAAAAACTTTAATAAATTAGATAATTTATAGATAGTTCTTATAAGAAATGAAGATCAATTGTGAAACCTTAATAAATAAGAAGAGTTAAATATACAATTTGAAAAATTATTTTTATTTTATAGATAGATTATTTGAAATCCAAACAATATATATTGTATCAACAATAAAATATTCTGAAAGCCTTAAAAAGTTTCCAAATATCTGATTTCAATATGCTTATATTGAAAGGGATTAAGAATATATAAATTTTATGGGACCTCATTGTTATTAATTCATCACAAATATAATTAAAAGAGTAATTAAATTCCAATAACAATTTCAATTAATTAAAGAAATGAACTCTATGATCTTTTTGATGTAGAGGTAATCATTTTCAACTTGAATTGAATCAAAATTTAATTCTTGAGAAAGAAGATGTACCAACACCATATCATCCATTACTACTTAGAACTATATTTAACAAGGTGGAACTTATTTTGATTACAGATTGAACATAGCAGTAAAAGACAAATGTGATTAAATAATCAAAAGAGATGGATAATTATTTCAAATATGAAAAACATAAATAATATTTTTTATTATTAAAACCAATCTAGTTTTGTTATTTATGATGATGTATCTTTTATAAAAATTTTTTATTGTTAAAGATATTTTTATTGAACAAAGCTGGCCATCTTTATATCTAAGTAATAATATAGTAGGTGAACGAATCTAGTTATTTTTAGAAAATTTTCACAATTTATTTTGATTATTCATTTAATTTTAAATTAAATTTGACAATTTTCTCAATTAATTTATTAAGAAAAATTTAAACTAGAATATAAAAGTATATTTAAAATAGAGATTGTTCAGATTAAATGTTAAGTAATTAACTGAATAACAAAGTTAAAATAATAAGAGTGCAATAATATTAATAAAGATATAAGGATAGTTTGATTTAATTTAATTTTGATCATTTATATTAGTAAACATTTTAAAGATTATTTGTAATAGATTAAAATAAGTATTATATACAAAATTTTGAAAATTTATTAATAAAAATGGAAATATAATGTTACCATGATTGAATCTAAATTAACTTTTTATAGAGATTCAATTATTATAATAAAATACATTTAATTATACTACTGAACTTGATTTATGATTATTAAAAATGAAGAAAAATGCTATAGTAACTATTTTTATTGATAGTATGCTTATTAAAAATGAAATCTATCTTATCGATAAAATTATTGAAATGAAATGGAATATTTTATACTTAAATGATATAAAGTTTTAGAAATTAGATGTTAAAGAATATAAATAAAAAGGATTATTGTATAAGGAAGATAAAAATAATATAAAAAGATGATATATTAATAAATTTTTATTTAATCAGTGGAATTTTTGTAGTTATATAAATTTCATTTTTAAAATTTACTCTCTACAGCATACCTATTTAACAATAATATAATTTCTTAAGTAGTTTCGATTACTAGATTGCTATTTTTTCCTATTTAATCTGAGATTGAAACGCAATGGAATTTCTATATATTAACTATAAATAGTATACTTTATTCAAAGGCATATTTGCAAATTAAAAAATTTGAATAATTTTTTCTAGCCATAATCGATCGAAAGAGATAAGGCTTGCAAAAGAAACTAATCCTTTCTTATCCACTTCATTCATAATGATAATCTTTAATAATTCTTCAATTTATTAATATTAATGTTTGATTTTGATAGAATAATTTTCTTAAGTTACTATGTATTCATCCAATTCTAATCTTAACTCCTTGATTAGGTTGGATATAAAAATATTGGCAACTGAATTAGTATCATAAATCTTTTCTTTTAATTATAATGTATAGATAAGATTTTTCTAAGAAAGAATAAAATGTTCTTGATGAGCTAATTATTGCAGTTTAGTTTCAACCATTTCATCGTTGTCAATAATTTATTAAAAAGAAGTTTGATTATTTTGTTTAATAAATAATCCCTCTTAAGCTATTATATATAAATTATTAATGGATCCAAATGTTAATTCTAATAATTCACAATCTTGATCTGATATTAATATTAAAGTATTATTATCATCTTAAGCTAATTATTCTAGAGCCAAGACCAATTGATCAATTTTGTGTATTTTTTATTTAAAAGTATCAGTATAAGCCAAAATTATCACTCTTTAATTATCATGAAGTTAATTATTGTTAAATTTAGAAATGACTTTAGTTGTGTCAATTTAACAAAATTGCCTATCTTTTAATCCTAATGTTAATTCTTTAGCTGAATCATATAATTATTTATCGAGCCAATAATCTTCACAATAATTTAGATGATCATTCAACCTAAGGAGCCAGTCATTACTACTTGGTACATTAATGTAAGAGGGTAGATCGTTACTTAGATATTTAGATATAATCTATGCAGAGATCTTTAAATCAAAAGGATTTATTTTTTAATGATCTACTTTAGGTTAACACCATTTGCTCAAAATTATTTTTGCTCTTTGTCTCTATGATTATCGAACATAAATATATTCTAGATAAGTTGAGGTAATAGTATCTCTTAATGAAGTCTTTATAAATATATCAGATTTGCTGTATAATTTGAGTCTATCTTATTGTGTAGAATCTTATATTAATATGATTAATTATTGTTGATATTTATTATTGATGAATTCAACTTGTTTAGTTAATTCATCTAATAATGATAAAAGGGACTAATTATTTTCAAAGTCATCTTCATTATTCTTGTACAGGATTTGAATCAATTATATTTAATGATTCCCTAATAGATGCAATTATTCAATAATTTAAAATTTGAGACTTAACCCACTCTGTATGGAAATGCTATCAACACCTAAAAGGATAAATGAATCTTAATCTATATAATCTTCAGTAGTAATAAGATTAGTAAGTTATTTTTCATTTAGGCCAACATTTCCATAATCGAGTATAATTTTTCTGCCTAAAACTTCGATTGTAAATGCTGTCATTCCTGAAACTTATGTTAATTTTTAGTATTGAAATGGTATGCAGGATATAAAGTTATGTAAATCTCTTAATTCTACTAATGAAATTAAGTCGCTCATTAACAAAGATGAGAGCATCATTTGACTAAATGGAAATATTCTAAATTATTTAGGATTAGGAAATGATCTTCTCATAATTGTACAAATACGAGGACGATATTCATTTTTTCTTATCAATCCTTCCTTGATAAATATAGGTAACAAGAAAAGATGGTAATCAAAGATGAAGATTGAATGTAAATGAGTAAATTAATTAGTAAAGAGTGTACAAAACATAGCATCTTAGACAAATTTAGCAAATGTTTGATTTATTTTCATGTAATCATCTTCTGAATTAAATCTCAAATGTGGAATCAAATTATTAAAGACAGGTTCAATAAATTGATTGAAACAAGACAATAAGGATTCATCCAATAATATACCGTAACACTTATATTATTCATAACTATTTTTTTTTTTTATAAAATAAATTTATACATGTATTGTTAAATAAGATTGAATTCAATTTCATCTTAGATAGAAATTCCTAACCAACCTATCCAGATGGCTTTGAGACTCAATCTGTTACTAAAAAGATCGTACATATTATTGTAATAGGGATCTTATGTAAAAGTGAATTTATATTTGTTGAGAATGTCTTTATTAAATTGTAAATTAATTACCTTTTTTATTTCTTACTTTAATTTATTAATCAATTGTGGTAATTTAAATTGGAATCTTCAAACTCAAGCAAATAACAAATGAGTCAGTGAAAATTTATGAAGAAGATTGGGATCTCTTTCTTTTGTAATCGAATACTAAGTCTGGCGAACCATATTGTTCTGAAATCTTGCGGAATTTAGATATGGACTTTTACTTTTACTTACATTCAAAATGTGTCTATAAAAAGGTTTAAGTCATTTAATTACTTTAATTATATCCTTCCAATCACTTTCTAATTAACGAATGGATATGGAGTTTATTCCTGTAATTTATTTAATCAACTCTGGCATACTCTCATTGTCTGACTATATAGGATAATGAATTTGAAATACTGAATCTAAATCATTGTTAAATGGATCATAATCTCTAGACCTACTGAGTCTCTACACATTCACTATGATGAATGAAATAATAGATCTTACTCAAATCTTCTTATGCAAATTCATGTGAGATTTCATATTTTTAGAAGGTTCTAACATTCATTTCTTCCTTATTGAATGTAATAATCAGAAAATTGCGTCGAAAGTCACATCGATGAAGACGATTAGGAACCTCTTCCCATATAAAATTATCGCCATCTTGTATTAGACACTTAAATTCCAATCTGGCAGCTATCAATAAATAATATCACTTTTTTACTTGGGTCAATTTGAATTTTAGTTTCATGTGTCCATTCTGGGTATGTTGTATTAGTTGTATTTAACATTAATGAGCGATGCGGATCCCAATCTCCTAAGAGTGGATTGTTGCCACAAATTCTGACATTTTGTAAATATCTCGTCTCTGCTATTACCTTAAAGCTAATATATGACATCTTAAATTATAACTAAGAATAATTAAATTATAAAAATGAACAATCTCATTCTGTTGGCAATTATCTTAACAATTGTGAATTCTCTTGGATTCCCATCGTTTTATCATCGTTCAACTGTATTATAATATATCAAAATATAATTTTAGGATATTCATGTAGAAATTGCATAAGCAATAGAAAAGTGTGACGGAGTCGAATTAGAAATGGTTAGAGATTATCCTAAATTATCTATGGTTACTCTAAACAAGAATCAGAATAAACCAAATAAAGGTTTTGTACTTTTTGGTGAACATGCAAGAGAATTAATCTCTCCAGAAACGGGTTTACATTTTGTAAAAAAGCTTTGCAGTCAAAACGAAGATATGAAACCCATCAAAGATAATTATGAATTAAGAATGATTGTCAATCTTAATCCATTATCTAGAGAAAAAGTAGAATCTGGAGATTTCTGTAAAAGAGAAAATGAAAATGGAGTTGATTTGAATCGTAATTATAAATCTCATTGGACCAAGGTAATTATTAATCCATTATATAGGATCACGATCCAGAAATGGTAAGAACTGCACCTGGGCCCTTTGCATTTTCAGAAGCAGAAACATAAACTGTAAGAGATGAACTCAAGAAATTTTCACCACATGTTTTCTTTTCCATTCATTCTGGAACATTGGCACTCTTTACTCCATATGCCTATAGTAAAGAATAACGTACTTTATTATTTTTTAATCCTTTAGCTTCTGAAAATATTTCAAATATGATGCAAATTCTTACTGAAGTAAGAGAAAAACATTGTGAAACTTGCAAAATGGGATCATGTGGACATGAAATAGGATACCTTTCCCCAGGAACTTCCATGGATTATGCATATGATGATTTGAAAGTAAACCTACTTGTGAACTAAATTTAGATTCCTTATTCTTTCACTTTTGAAATCTATCATGGAGGATTAGATGTTAGAACTAAAAAACATGCACTTAAATTTTTAGAAGTTCAATCTACTCATAACAAGCATAGAATAACTGAAGAAGAAAAATTGGATTAATTATTAAGAGATCATTCTTGTTTTGCCTCTACATCTACGTATAAATTATCAAAATTTAATTATTTTAGTAAAGAAATGCCCCCTGATGAATGTTTCAAATATTTCAATCCTGAAGAAAAAGATTAATATGACTTTTACATTGAAAATTGGTCTTAAGCCATTACCTTATCATTAAATAGAGTAGCTGAATAAAGGCAAGCATAACAATAATCCTGATACATATTGCATTTTATTTGATCAAACTATCATAAATATTCAATATATTTCTTCATACAAATTAGGTTTTCTCACTATTCCTTCTTAAAGTCAATATTAAGTATAAAAATATTATATAAACTATCCCAGCACATCCAAATAAAAAACAGTAATAAATAAATTTTGGAAATTGATTATGATTATCTTATTTTGGTTTCTCATAATTACCAGAATATTCCACTCCACTTATATAAGGATCATTCACATGGCGTATGTAAATTGATAAATTCTCAAATGTTTATAAACTCTCTTATTCTAATCTTTTGTAAACAAATCCATTTTCATAACATCCTCCTTAGTATTATAATCCATTATCTTCAATTGAAACCTTTAAACAAATTTCTGCTAAGTATAATATTTCATCTCCTTTCCAAAACCAAGGTATTATTGGAATACCAATATTATTATTACATTATGGTAGTTCTGAGATTATTTTTTATTTAAATCTCTAAGTATATATTAGTTAAAGACATAATTTTTTTGAATTTGTCAGTTTGGCTATCTGATAATTTATATATCCAAAATACTCATGAAATCCAGTTTTCTAAAATAGGCTTGTGTAATTCAAAAGCAAGTAAGGATCTCTATGAATTTACTCAAATCTAAATTTCTATGAATCTAATTAACCTTCTATATTGAACTTTTTAAATTCTTGCTGATTCAAATCAAGTTCCCAATCTGAGGTTTCCTAAAAAATTAATGAGATAATAATTTTTACTTTTTCAATTATGTATTATTATTCAAATTCTTGCTATTAGTATGGAATAATAAAAAATGAGCAAGAAAATAAAAGGAGTATCAAATCTATAACACAAATAGTGTAAAAGACAACACAAAATATTCTACTTGGTATGAGTTATTGTATTTTTAAACAATCATATCTAACTAAATAAACTTATAACATAAATAATTATTTTTTATTATCTATCACTTACAATAAGAATAGTTAATCTCTTTATAATCAAAATAATAATAACTTCTATGATATTAAATTAATCATTAAAATCATAATACTTTTTCTTGTTTATTAAATTTCTAATTATAATAATATTTATATTACTTTTTTTCATTGAAAGAATATTTTTTTAGATTAAAAAATTAAATTAAAGTATTATTTTGATAAACTCTAAATACTTTAAAGAATGATTAGATATTCTGTGGATGATACTTAATTTATATTATTATACATATTATTAATAAACAATATTTATATGAGAAAAGAATTTGAAGACTAACACAACAAAAATGAAAATATGAATAATATAAATATATATTATTATATTTTGATAATCATTTCACACTTTATGCCATCCTTTAAGATCATCTTCATCAGAATCAAACTCTTTCTATTAATTTTTAAACATATAGATATACTTTTTTAGTAGACTCAATACTTATTTTGATATTTTCTTATTTCTTCATTTATTCATACTCTTGTTCCTCCTATTATTCAATCTTTTTATCTCTCCATTCTTTTGGTAATTACCAAAACTATATGGTAATAAAAATAAAAGAATACCTTCAAAGATTTTTCTTTTCCACTTGTTACCAACATATGTTTATCTTCATACCATTAGAGTTTGGTTATATCTGTATTATGAGCCTTTATTACAACTTTATAATTTATAGATATAGAAATAAGTACATATTGGTGCAGCTTTTTTACCACTCCAGACAGTTACTGTACCATCTTTATTTCCTACCATGCATTCTCCTCTGGATGGGGACCAAACAATTTCTCTCAATTGCAATTTGCCTTTCAAACTTGCTGTTTGCTTTGTAAATTTCTCTCTACCAGACTTACCAACTTCAAAGATACCAATTTCACCTTAATCAAAACCAGCTGTGAACAAATAATTCTTGACAGGATCAAAAAAGATTCCTCTAATTGGGGACAATGTTTATGAAGCAACTGAAACAGCCAAAGATGGACCCATTGTTGCAGAAGTAATTTCAAAAACATGTACATAGCCTCCTCTATCAGAAACAAAAATTCTTCTATTATCTTTATCAGCTGCTAAACCAGTCAAACCATGTTAACTGGGTTAGATTTCGGCGACTGTGATTTGTCTTTAAAAGTCCAAGACTTTATATTTCTTATCTTCAGATACAGAATGAATATGTGAATTTATGGAATCATAAAATACACCCATTACTCTACCCTAATGTGCCTTGATGTCTGCTTGCTATTATTGATATTGATAAAGAAATTACTTCATCGTATCGAATAAATTAGTTTTCATGAGGCACTTTTAATAAGTTCAATTTTCCCTCATCTAATCCAACGACTAAAGTTGACGTCACTGCATCCCAATATAAACAGATTGCTTATGATGGATAGGTTTTATTCCACATTCTTTCATACTTGTATTCGTTCTCATCTTATGATTTGACCCAGCATTCCAAACATCCGACAGCCAATAATGTTGGAGGGGCTTCTTTTTCCCATGGCATCTTCATATTGGTTAAGTAAGCATCAAATCTACTTGCCACATTCATATCTGAAGACAACACAAAAATAACATCTAAAAGGAAAATGAATTATAGATTTTTTTACTCTATGATCTCTCTATATAGAAATCTCTTAATCCATGAATGAATCCTGTAATTTCTCCTAACATCTTGGGAGGATTGACCACCTATTCTTATGCATGCTTCTCCAACTATAAAAATTGTTTCATGTGCTCGGAATTAAACACATCTGATCTTTTTAATAATTCCTACTCTTATTCATATCTTTTTACCTTAATGTAATAATCCAGTCCAACTCTTCTCTTCTCGATGTCAACATGTTCTTTCAGCTTAAACAATGTTTTTCCTGGTAAAGGAGGCAAAGATGTGAACACCTTTTAAGCATTCCATAAATAATCTTACCTTCTTTAAGCTATTATTCAAATCGTCAAATTCTGAGTACCTCTTTTCTAATGTCCATTACTATCCATCTCTCTTAGTGACCAATAAAATGAATAGAATGACATTAGTATCTATCTTGCTAATTTAATACTCTTTCACCTCAGCCTAACAATAAATCAATTTAATCAACCTTTAGAGCCACTGCAGATTAATCCATTAATTAATATATTATGTATAACAAATATCATATCTCTACCAAGAACCTTGACGGTCCAAAATTAGATACAACTCAAGTTAGACGCAAAAGCTGTGTTTGTGATCAATGTGGATAGACTGCGCACAAAGAAGATTAATTACCAAATTAATTGTGCGAAATTGCCTATCACAAAAAAACAAGATTAGCTGACCTTTTTCTTAGTAAATTAGATGGAGCTAAAAAATACATTAGGAATGATTAGAAAAAAAAGAATTTTAGAATTTATGCCAAAAATCCTATATTCATATTACGTTCTAAACCAGAACTAGAAGAAAGTATGCATTTTTAAACGTCTCCTACAAAATCTAACTCACCAGAATAAAAACGTATTAAAACTGAACAACCTTTAATTCCTAATTTTCGTTCTCATAAATATGTTCCAACCTCAAATTGTTTTCTACAAAATATCAAATAATAAGTCATGCGTCAATAAAAAACCATCAATCGCCTTCTAAATGATCGTAAAACCATTCAATCTGTATAATTATCCCCTTGTGAAGTTATTCCCATTATAAAATCTGCTTAAAAAAATAAAAAAATCTATATGAAATAATTGAAACCCTTACCTAAGCAGAAATAACTTGAAACAAAGTTTAATTGTCTCATTAGAGAGTTCTTTAATTCCTCTAAAACAAAATAATACTGAATGTTTATTATATAATTTTTGTATTTATTATTTTAATAAATCTATGCAAGAAACCGAGCAATCCGAAAAAGATATGATAGGTTCTCTGCTGGACGGTATTTATTTTTGCATATTAATAGAGAACGAATCAGAATGTTCAGAATTCAGATCTTCTATTACTAAATCCCAACAACATTCTTAATCTGTAAAATATTATTTCTATTAACTCAACTTAGCCTGTTAAAAGCTTCAAAGATGTAAAAGAAATTCCAATCATTCTTGATGACGGAGGGTATTATAATCAATATTTAAAAAGTTAATAAGAATTTCCTTCCAATGATCCAAACAACTTTTATTTCACTGTCCAGTCTGCTTTCAATCAATAAAAATAACATTCATTGAGTCATGAATTCCATCAATACATGGTTTCTCAACCTCCAGTGTATTATCCATAGTAAGATGGATATTTCTCTTAAAAACGAACAAAGAAATTATTATCATCAACCGATTTAGAATAAACCATTGTAATTTTCTTATATCTTATTGTAGTCATAATAATGCTAAGACTAATATGCATCCCTTATTATATAATAATCTTTTATCCAGGGAAACGATTTTTAGAAAGACAAAATATTTAAAGCCTTAATTGATGATTTACCTCTTCTATCTAAACATAGGTTTGGAAATTATGTTATTCAAAAAATTATTGAAAATAGTAATCAAAATATAAGAACTCTCATATTTGAATAACTCTAAAATTACACTTTAAACATGTGTTATGATAAATTTGGATGTCGAGTAATATAAAAATTACTAGAATACATTATAAATCAATAAAAAATACAGTTAATTTAATAAATTAAAAGTTAAGTACTAAATTTAATATTTGATCAATGTGGAAATCATGTAATCCAAAAAGTTATAGACTTGGCATCTGACGCAGAATTTATAATTGATATTGTAACTAATAATGTTGATCATATTGTTTCTCACCCTTATGGATGCAGAATTGCTTAAAAGTGCTTAGAAATATTCCCTAATCAATAATTATAATAGCTATACATTTCCCTAATACCTTTATGTGAGAAACTATCATTTTGTTAATATGGCAATTATATAGTGTAGCATATGATCACTCAAGGACCTCCAAAAGGCTTTGAGGTAATCGGTAAATACATTAAAGCAAGACTTCTTGAAGTCAGTTAAGATAAATTCGCTAGGTATTTTCTCCTTCTATATTTTGAAGTAATGTTGCTTAAAAGTATATAACTTTGGCATCTGAAGAAGATATTACCAGTATTTGCAAAATTTTAATATACAATTGTATTCCCCCTATGATGTTAATTTTAATCAATAATTAGTTTGGAAATTATGTGATGTAAAATTTCTATTAGAAATGTAATGATAAACAAAAAGAATAAATTTAGATATAAATAAATAAATATGAAGATCATCAATTCACTTAATTTGGTATGAAATTATTTATATTATAACAGGTCGACATTTTTTATAATTTTTGGCTAGATGTCATGCTTGTTGATTGTTTTATATATATATGTAAGAAATTATATGTTAATTCCATAAATTAATTATTTTTTTAATAAATCTTTACAACTTCAAACAAAATATAACACCTTATATAATATTGTATGTATAACTAATAATTATACATATATTATATAATAATTCATCTTTGGTTGGATTTTTTAAATATCAACCTTAAAAAAATAGATTATTAAAAATATAATCTAGACCAGTTATATTAAAAGAGATAAAAATTATGAGAAAGTTAATATATTATTTGTATTTCTGTGGAATAAATATAAGTTAAACTTAATTTAGAAAAGAAAATAAAAAAAATGAAATACGGCATTTAATTATTATGGAATTATGAAATAATTAATTATTATAATTAATAAACTCTAAAATTAGAAGTCTATTTAATCATATATATACAATTAAACTCATAATTTTGTCAACATATTTATGGAAGTGAACTTTTACATAATGGGCAAGTAAGATTAATTTGCATCCAATTTATTAAACATGAAGGATGATATAAATGTTTCTAAAAAATAAAACATTATTCTTACACATGGAGTGTTCATTAGTAATTAACGTTAAGTAGCCATATTTAAAGATTAGATAAGTACGGGTTCTTCTGAGTTTAATTATTAGTCTGAGGAATTCTTTAAATTGATTAAACAAATTGAGCAATCTATATTGGAATGTTCGTCCGTTAATTTGACAAAGTAATTAAATTTAATGTTCATCCATATGAATAATCCATATTTACATTAACAAAAGTAGATTATGTATTATATTAGAAATGTTAGTAAGATTATTCCAAAAATAAGGAAATTTTACTTTATTTTTAAAATGTTATTGGGATATCCTGTGAAATATAGGGAAAGAATTACTCTTGGAAAAATTGTTCCCATGTAATTACAATTAAATTTTTATCGCATTCCAGTAAAAAATGTAAATACTATTTAAGGTGATAAAAAAAAGTTTAGAAGGATTAATCCGTAAAAGTTTTATATTTAAAGGAATAAAAATGTTATTATTAACATTTCAATAAGAAATATAAGAATTTATTTTTTATTGTAATCCTGTTTTTGCTATAAAATAATAAAAACATAATTACTAATAATTTAGTTTTTAATTTAAGATCAGACAGTATAATTATCAATTAACTAATCAAACATGGTATAAAATAGAAAAATCTTGGAGCATCAAAAAGCAACGAACCAAAAATGCAAATATAAATATCTTGAGTCAGTATTATTGACATTGTAATTGAACCTCCATAATTTGGCATAGGATCTGAATTTAAATAGTAATGTGAGTTGATAATTTGGAAAATTGAAATGCATATAACTAGTGCTGAATAGACTTACACTTTTAAAGAATAATTTGACTTATTTAATATAATTAGTTTAATTTATTCTTCGTTCATCTGACATTCATCTTTGAATTCACTATAAATGTTAAGATATTTAGATTGAGTTTCTAGTTAAATTGTGGCAATACATGAGAAAGAGACATGTTTACTTGTATTTTAAAGAATAACTTCTGTTTAAATATTATTCCATGTCATTCGACTAAATTAGTAAATAAAAAACAGATACTTATTAACTGAATCGAATTGATATGAAATATTCCTTAATTAATAACTTAATCTAAAGTAAAAAATTTCTCTTTCATTATCATAATTCTTAGGATAAACTTGTAATAATAAGTTTTGGTTGTCAAAAACTATATTTAAATAAACAAGGTGTTCTGAGCTTGCTGACCATAATCCAAGTATTAATTAATCTTAATTTTGAATCAGAAATTGATAAGCCGATTACATATTGTGATATGCAAAAGTATCATTGTCCGATACTTTAGAGATTACGTAATCAAATATCAATAATAACAAAATTAATCTCATTAAATTTATAATTAATAATACTTGTTAAAAAAATTTCAAATAATTTGTACATATTAATGTCAATTTTTTAAAGTAACAAGCATTTTATGTTATATCTAATTTTTGTAAACAAATTTAGTTTTTAAAAAAATATTCTCCTAATAAAAGATATCTATCAATTTTCTAAGTCCAATAACAACGCCAATGACTAGAATAAATGAATATAGAGATATCATAGCAATTACTAATGGATAATAATCTAAAAGAGTCTATGCACATTTTCCATCTTATTTTTAATTATTTGCTATTAATCCAGCAACTGCAAGAGCTGTAAATGTACCAGCTATAAATAAACAAACCATTTCTATGTAAAATTGAATAACTATTGTTTATTTTATTAAATCATATTATTCTTCATCATTGGTACAACCATGCTTTACATTAAAAAAGCAATTGCAAATGCGTGCCAGTAATAATAGATACATCAAAATTAAACCATTTAAAATTGTTAACTAAACCTTAATTATCAGATTTCCGATTTTAGATTCCTTTTTATATTATGAATTTGATAAATGAAAATACTATTGAGGTAAAAGTTGCAAAATGAATCCGCCTTTTTTAGAGAAACATAGGTAATATCAAATAAGGAAAATCCTATTTCTATCCATTAGCATGAAAATTTTGAAGAATAATATCAATTATTATCACTAATAATTTAAATTAAGGGATGAATTTAATTGCATATCAAAAATCATTCCACTCGCTCTGGGTTGAATAATATTATTAATATTAAAAATATCTCCCACTTAGGATTCAAAACTTTTTTTAAAAGTGTCTTGCAAATCCATCTATTGCTATGATCATTCTTTTATACCTCTTCTCAATTATTATTTACTATTAAAAAGTGAGTTGATCTACTTGAAATTAATCTTATTATTATGGCTATAATAATTCCAAACCTATTTTTGATTGATAAAGTAAAACAGGGATAACCAATGTGCTTTGTACAAACTTTGGAATTAGATAATGAGGTTGTGGTTTATAAAGAAGAAAATCCCTTCTCTTATTAAGCAATTGAACTCTTTTTATAGATATGAATAATGATTTCTATTTTTTTTTTTTTGGATATAGCTTTCTTAAGAATTTTATATTTATTAATTCACTCCAGTTTCTTTTGATAATTGTACCATTAAATTTAGTATTATACATCTTGAATTAAGATATCAATAATAAGAGTTAATGATTCTTTTTGGTATTTTATTATTTGAATCTGATTTTTGATAGAGCATTCACTAGTGCTTTTTGAGTTCCAAGAAATAATTTATAATTGAAACTAATTAATTAAAAATTTAATATGCAAAGTTTTGTTGAAGTATAGGGATTTAGGCATATAGGTTGATGAAAGAAATAAATTTCAGGCAACTTAGTCTATAAATAAATAAATTATAGTATTATTAATAGTCAAAAAAACCAAAAATATTAAAATATGGGAATAATTTATTTAATTAATAAAAAATATGGGAAGTACTTTAAAATGCCATGGTAAAAAGAAGGAAAAGCAGAAAAATGCTCAGTATAACATTATAATTAGTAAATTTATTAATATATGTAATATGTTTATTAATTAATGCAGTTGATAGTTATGAATTACACATGTTGCTTATGATTTACAAAGACTTGGCAGATCGATCTTAAAATCATTTAATTTGTAGAGATACCTTCAATATTTATTTTAAAATTATAGTTTGTAGAATAGTGATGATTAATTTTAGGGAATATGGGGTGAATAAATATTTAATAAATTTACTCACAAATAAGAAGATTACATGAGTTTCGAAGAATTTCTTACAGGATTGTAAATGTATATAAAATGTTCAGAAGATTAATAAATAAAAAATTTATTTAAGTTGTATGATTTACAAAATCAAAATGGAATTACCAAAGCAGATTTTTTATAAATGGTTTTCACAATTTATATTTTTAGTTACATAATTATTCTAAAGAAGAACTTAAAATTATATTAAATGATTAATTATTCTTAGAAGAATAATAGATTATAAATGCTTATAATCGTAGGAAGCGTGTCAAACCTAGAAAAGGAAGTGAAGATTTTCTCAAAATGTCATGTAAAATAATATAATTAATTTTTCAGTATAAATGTTAAGAAAACATAGTAATCTATCAGAAAACAAAGATTCTAATCAAAATGACCATTTAAATATTTAATAATTAGAAGGTTAGATAAGTTTAAACTCTAAATAATCTATTGACTAAATTTTCACCTTAGATAGTTAAGCACAAATAAATGGAATACCAATGAAAGGATTTGGTATGAATATCTCATTTTAAGTTAAAATCATTATATTATTCTTAGGTAAATGGACAAAAAATTGAGATACAAGCAAATCTTAATTTATTAATAAAAAAATATGTAGAAATGGTTTATAAAGCAAAAAATGAATTACCAATAAATTTAGAAGATTTTAAAACATTTGTTTAACATCATCCTAATTTAATAACTCCATTGTATTCTGTTTTTAATTTTGATGTATGGGGATTAAAGAATAATTTACCTAAATACAAGAGTTTGTAAGAAAATCTAAATAAAAAAATAGACCTTTAGATATTCAAGGAGAATTATATCGTATGTCCAAAAAGAATAAAATAAAGACAAAGTTCTGTTAATTATATCCAAATATCTTAATGGAATTTTAGAATAAAAATGATACTAAACCTACAAGTAATTAAAGTATTCATTATAAAATAGAAATAATTTGCTTGAGTGGATTAATAATTGAAGAAAGAGTTAATCATGTAAATTAATAGTTTGGATTTGAAATCTTTCACATGAACTAATATTATAAGCATAAAGTTTATCATTGTTCTGATGAAATTTCATATAGAGAATGGCAAAGAGCATTATCTCTTTATTTTAATGAATAGATTAATAAGAAATATTCAGTTCTTAATAAAATAGGGGAGGGTAAATATTCAATAGTTTACAGATGCCAATCTAAAATAGATAAAGAATATTATGCATTGAAAATTATAAATAAAATAAATCTACCTTTGGAAGAATAAGATATTGTAAAGCATGAAATAAGTATAACGAAATTATTAAATCATTCTTGTATAATAAAATTAATAGATTCAATAGAGAACAGAGATTAAATTCATATCATTACAGAATTAATAAATAATGGGGATTTATTTGATTATGTTTAAGATAAATAATATTTGGATGAAAATGAAGCAGCCTTGATATTTAATTAATTACTTGATGCTCTATCATATATTCATTCGATTGGAATAGTACACAGAGATATTAAACCTGAAAATATTTTGATCATCTTAGATAAGAGTTCAATTAAATAAATTAAATTGATTGATTTTGGTTTGGCTAATCATCTCTCAAAGATTTAAAAAAATAACGAACATTTAAATTATCATTGTGGAACTTGTAATTACCAAGCACCTGAAATGTTATAATTTCAAGAAATAACTTTTGCTGTAGATGTTTTTGCATTAGGCGTTATTTTGTATTATATGTTAAGTGGTTATTTGCCATTTGATTCTGATATACCATAAGAGATTATATAGAATACTATTGATGGTTAATATAATATGGATGATTATCATTGGCAATGCGTTAGTGAAGAAGCAAAAGATTTAATTATTGGCTTATTACAAAATTAACCAACTTAAAGACTTACATTAAATTAAGCTAAAGAACATATTTGGATTAAAAAGAATCTTTGTAAAAATAATAAATAATGAATATATTTCATATCAAATAGCTATCAATAGTTTTTATTTTTCACTTTCTTTTTGCTTCATATCAATCAACTTATCTTCAATCATCTTATTCTCAACAACCTTCTTTAATCTTCCTCCATAATAAGTGGCTTAGACTTAAATAAAGTAAAAGCCAAAAAAACAACCGCACTTATAATGCCAAATTGCTTTGAATTTTCCTTGGCTATTTTTAGAACAATTATAAAAACCTCCTTAAAGAAGTCCATACCAAATGGGGATACATACTCCACAAGTAAACAGAGTAAACAATATAAGGTATACGTAATCTTTAAATTCAAAAGGGTAATAACCTGGAAGAGCTCCATGAAATTTAGGTTTGTATCCTCCAAACTTGCTAATTTATATAATAACTTTTCATAAACCTTGTGTATCCATTATCCAGCATAGGATCATCAATTAAGGGAGCATCTACAATATGATATCTACTAGTTAGTTCCATTTTTAGAACAATTAATATCGATTATTAAATATAATCAATTAATGATTATCTTTTTAACAATTATATTTTTAAATTATTTTGTAAATCTTTAAATATTAATAAATTCCGTTGTATATAATATATCTAAGAGCAATAATAAATAGGAAATTAATTATAACAATATGATTATTTTAGTTTAAACTTTAATTTCTTAAAATTTAATACTATTCTGTTAATTTTATGAATATGTAAACTTTCTTTGTAAAAGAATGCACTTAGATTTAATAAAAGGATAGTCTAAGAAGGATATTTTGAGTCTTCTAAGAAATTCTAAAGGATTTTGAAAAATTGGTTGGAATCTAAGAATGTATAATTAAAGATTGATAATTTTTGTTATTATAGTAATAATAGTATATCAATTGAATTCTTAAAGTGTTATTTATTCTTGAATATATTTTAGAATAAATTTAATATTATTTATGTCTGAATCAGAAAGTAAGTCAATATAAAAAGCGCAAAAATTATAAAACAAATTATCAAGGAGCCAAATGCTTGAGGAGAAATATAGGTTTGAAGAATAATTGAAGGAAATAAGAGATTAATATGGTAATTTACCTGAAAAAAAACCTGAACCTAAAACCAACACTTAATATAGATGGAATTATGTTCTGAATGAAATGGTATTAATTTAAAAGATAGTAGACTGAAATGCAATAATATATGACTAGGAGACTTGAATGTTTCAAATTTAAGACAAAGAAATTAGCAGAACAAGCAATTAATAAAAGGTTGAAATATTACGAGGCAATTAAAGAAAAAGAGAAGGTAAAAGTGTAAATAACATAAAGAATGAAGAAAAGAATTAATTTAGGCAATTATAAAAAGTAGCCAAAACAGTATAGAGAGAATATTGGAAATACGTGTGGTAAATAAGAAAGCAAGTTTAATAATTTAAGGATGATAAAATAAAATAAGAGAGTCAAAAATAGAAATTAGGAGACATAGTTTCTAGATTAAAAGAAGTTACAGAAGAAATTGGATAAAAGTTATCATAATATTAAAATGCATAATAAGAGGATGAAACAAATTTGATTCCAATAGAGAAATTTAAGACACTCTACTTTGAATTGAAAAGAAGACAGAATGCTTGGCCAGGATTTAAGAAGCAAATTCAATCTGTTTAATCAAGTATAATACTAATAAAATATTATTAGATATTGTTATTGATCTTATAAAAATTGGTTAAAATAGATATGAAATAGCAAAAGTTGAATCTAAAGATGAAGAAGTAGATGAAACTATATTAGATGCAGATAAGTGTTTAAAAGTACTTAAAAAATCAAAATAATTTCCATTTTTATTTGAAGCCGAAGACAGTATAATATTAATTTTTATTTAGGTTTGTTGGAATAATAGCCATTTTTATTGAATGGATAATTAAGAATTTATTAATTAGTAGGAGTTCATTGGATGGCTAGTTTGCATTAATAATAAATGAATGGAATTTTAGCAGATGAAATGGGTTTAGGAAAGACAATTTAAACGATTGCATTGTTAGCATATTTAGCAGCAAATAAATAGATATGGGGTCCTCATTTAGTTATTGTTCCAACAAGCATTTTGATGAATTGGGAGATTGAATTTAAGAGATGGTGTCCTGCTTTTAAAATTATGACTTACTTTGGATCACCAAAAGAAAGAAAATTAAAAAGATAAGGATGGAGTTAATTAAATAGTTTTCATGTTTGTATTACAAGTTATAAAATTGTTATATAAGATAGTAAAGTGTTTAAAAGAAAAAAGTGGTACTACATGATATTAGATGAGGCTTAACATATTAAAAATTTTAAATCTCAAAGATGGTAAGTTTTATTGAATTTTAATACAAGAAGCAGATTACTTTTAACAGGAACTCCTTTATAAAATGATTTAGGAGAAATTTGGAGTTTGCTTCATTTCTTAATGCCATCTATCTTTGACAGCCATTAAGACTTTTTATAATGGTTTATGAGTATAGAAAAAGCCATTTCAGAAAATAAAACAATTTCAGAAGAAGTGTTAAGATAATTACACGATATTTTAAGACCATTTGTCCTTAGAAGGTTAAAAAAGGATGTTGAAAAGTAATTACCAGAAAAAAGAGAAATCATTGTTAAATGTGATTTATCAAGAAGATAAAAATATTTATATGATGAATTTATATAATCTTCTGGAAACTTTGAAATTTAAGGCACAGATTTTGTTTCCATGATGAACAAAGTCTAATAGTTAAGAAAAGTATGTAATCATCCTGAACTATTTGAATAAAGACCTGTAGAATAGCCATTCTTTTTTCCTGCTCTAAAATTTACTTACCCAAAAATAATATAAATTGCATTAAAACAATCTCCTATTAAATTAAATTTGTAATGGCTTAAATAAAGATTCCCCTCTTAAGAAGTATTATAGTATTATTCTAATATAATTGAATAAAGAATTATGAGTAAGTAAACTTCTAAATTTGGGAAAAGATGGGTAGAATTAGAAAATTAACAAATTTAATCTAGATTTAAATCAAACATGTAGAATAGTTATTTAAAAATTGTATTCTATCATGCTTTATTAACCTATAATCCAGAATTGCTCAATATTTGTAAGGAATAAATAAAGAGCTTTTTGATGCCAACAGTAGAATATCTACTTGAGAAAATGCAAGACACTATTAACGAATTTAGTTGTGTAATCAGAAAAGTTGATGCTTCACCATAATAAATTTATTTTAGTCCGTATCAACCATAATAGTAAGAGAGTATTCCTAAAGGAGTCGATTCTCTATATTATATGATTTAAAAGCAAAGAATGCTTTTTCCTAATAAAAAATTGTTAATTTATGATTGTGGTAAAATGAATACACTAGTATCATTAATTTATAAGTTAAAGTCATAAAATCACAAAATTATAATATTCACTTAAATGACAAAAATGTTAGATATTTTTGAAGCAGTTCTATCCTTAAGTAAGATATCGTATTTAAGGTTGGATGGTTCTACTCCTGTAGAAATGAGATAAAAAATTGTTGAAAGCTTTAATTAATTGAATATTACATGTTTTATATCATCTACAAGAAGTGGAGGAATAGGATTAAATCTAACTGGAGCTGATACTGTTATTTTTTATGATACTGATTGGAATCCAGCCATGGATAAATAAGCTTAAGATAGATGTCATCGAATTGGTTAAGTTAGGCCTGTCACAATATATAGACTAATAACAAATTCTACTATTGAAGAAAATATATTTTTAAAATCTTTATAAAAAAGATAATTAGATGATTTTGTTATGTAGTCTGGGATGTTTAGTCCAGAATAAATACTTAAATCATTTTAACTTTTTGATGATGATAAAATGGATTAGGCAATGAGATAAGTTGAAGATAATGATGATAGATAGGCTGCTTAAAAAGCTTTAATAGAAGAACAAAATTATCAAATGAATGGAGCTGAAGAAATTGAAGAGATTGAAAAAGGAGATAATATGGATTGGCTAATACCAAACTAATTACCTCCTATTGTTAAATATGGATTAAAAATGAGTGATTGTATAGTTAATGATAATGCTGAAATACAGAAATTATAAGATGAAATGGAAGAAGCTGAGGAAAGAGAAGAAGATGGTGAAAATGGTGAAAATGGTGAAGAAGATGATGATGAAGATGGAGATGAAGATGAAGACCGAGATGAAGATTAATAATTGGAATAAGAATAAGAAGAACAGTAAGAAGATTAATCAAAAATTGAAGAAGATTAATAATAACAAAATAAAAAAAAGAAAAAAAGTAATAGCAAGAGTGTTGATTATTCTGATTCAGAAAATCATATTTTTTGTGTTGAAAATTAAAAATGAAATATTGATTTTAATTCTCAATATTTCAAATTAAAACTTAATTTTCAAATATATATAGCTTTTGTTGTTCTTTTAATTTTTACTCTTGTTTTTTCTAGTTTTTAATTGAATTTTACATATCAACACAAATATTTAATTAATTTTTATTCTGTCTTCTGTTAAAAATTTAAAGTTAGAAGATTGTAATTAATTACTAAAAGAGATTTCAATAATGGATTATAAATTTAAAATAATATCTTAAAAGCGAAAATTTAGGAATGAATTCTTTTTTAATTATTTATGATTAGAATAGATATTAAATTGTAATTATAAATTAATTTATTTAATTAATTTTCTCATTTCGATGTATTATTCCTAGTTTTTCTAAAGCATTCTAGCCAGTTTGCTATTAAAATAGATTCTTCTCATTATATAAAGGTTCATTAGCACTTATTAGTATTTTTCAGACTTTGTAAAATTTTTATCAATTTTTAATATTCAGAGTTTAAAATGTAGATGGTGGATAGAAATTAATTTTATAAAATTTGGAATATTTAAAATACTTAATATATAATAAAATATTTCAAACTTATTTATCATGAACTTTTTGAAAGTAACTCTTGGAAGTAGTTCTCTCTTATTTTTCTTATTTTTGAGATGGTTTATAACCCTTAACATAATGATTTTACTAAGGTTTGGATTGTTGGGATTTGGACTTGATTACTTTATTCTTAGGGGAATCTTCCTTATTTATTTTACTATATGCCGATTCTTCAATTCTTATTGGTCTTTCTCCTTCATTAGCTTTTCTCAATTCATCAATTATGGCTTATTCATTATTGTGGTATAAACTAAAAACATAGCCTTTTCGGCCAGCTCTTCCAGCTCTACCAGCTCTATGCAGATAATCACTAGTTGATTTAGGAAAATCAAAATTAATAATTGCATCTACAAATGGAAAATCTAAACCTCTAGCTCCCAAATCAGTAGTTATTAAAATTTTACATTATTAACTTCTAAATTCTGCCACATTTTGAGATCTCATACCTTTAGGTAGATCGCCATGCAAAGAAACAGCTTTAATTGAGTTCTTTTTGCAAAAGAATTCAAGAAAATGACAGCTTGAAATTTCATTACAAAATATTATAATTGAACCTTTAAATTTTTATTGACATTCTTTATATAATGCTATAAAGGGTTCACTTTTGTCAAGAGTAGTGCAGTGTACAAAATCATGTGATAAATTTTCAAGATGCATATGTGATTACTTTTCAATTAAAAGTTTAATTTCTTTTTAGTATTGTCTCTCTACAAAGTTTCTGACTTTTGTACTATATGTAGCACCGCAATAAGTAATTGAGGTCTCTTTCTCTTTAAAATAAACAGCCAATTTTTTTAAGTCATCTTACATTGAAGCATCTAACAAAGTGTCTATCTCATCAACTACATAGTGAGAAACTCGAGATAAATAAATTGATTAAGCGCTTCTATGTTTTTATAATCTTTCCAAAGTTGTCACAACCAAATCTACTCCTTATTCCAAATAACTCTATTCTCTCTTGAAAGTACCTTTACCTAATGCTAATGTGCTTAGTTTCATTGCTTTAGTAAATTCTTAACTTACATCCTCTACTTATTCTGCCAATTCTTTTGTCGATACCACTACTATTGCTCTTGGCTTATTTTATTCGGTCAATATTTTATTTTATTCTTCCTCCTCTTGTTTTAAACTTCCAAGTATAGGCAATAAATAAGCATATGTTTTGCCAGTCCCTGTGGGTCCAATCAATAATTTTACTTTATTTTAACATGTGAACAACATGTCTTGAACTGGAGTGGCTGTATGTATCCCTTTAGTATCTAAAATTTCAAGAATTTTTGGATGTAAAGGATATTATTTAAACACAGGCAAATTGGTTTTAGCAAATCTATAGCATAATTTAAACATGTTTAACTTTTTTTATAATTCAATATTTATTATATGGATTTCCAGAATTTTGAATTCTCCATTGATTTAATTGGAAAAGGATTACATTTTAAAATTCTTTAAAAGTAATTTCTTAGCTACGGTCAACATCAAAAATCTAAAACGCTTGAATTATATCTTGATCTGTTAATTGATTATCAATTTTTCTATAAAATATATTTAATTATTATACCTAATCATCACTCCAAATTCTTTCACATCTAATGTTTTAGAATGAGATGTATCATATTTTCTGAACAATTCAAAAATATTTATATTGTATTTATCTATAGCTATACACAATTGTTTAATAGTTTAAATTGCTCTTTATTATGCTGCATTTTATGGCTATTAATAATTATTTTGATGAGGGTAAGGTGGTTAAATCAGATAAACTTATTAATTATTAGAGATAGGTTAACTTTAAGGAGATTGATATTATTACTATTATTATTTTAATTATTATTATTACTATTATTATTACTATTACTATTATTATTGTTATTATTATTATTATTTTAATTATTATTGTTACTATTATTATTTTAATTATTATTATTACTATTATTATTATTACTATTACTATTATTATTATTGTTATTATTATTATTACTATTATTACTATTATTATTATTATTATTATTATTATTATTATTATTATTATTATTATTATTATTGTTACTATTATTGTTATTATTATTATTATTATTACTATTATTCTTATTATTATTATTGTTACTATTATTATTATTAAGAAATAATTTATTAATTAATAGTTTATTGATATTTTGAATCTTCAAATGCTGGCACAGATTAATCAGAATTATTAGGATTAATTTATGGCATTTCTAAAGTATTTTTTTTAAATAATTTATTCTATTTTTATTTCATAGACATTTAAACTTAATTCTATTCTAACCATTTTTTAAATTCATTTAATTCAATGGAATTGCTTCCATCTAAATCAATCTTGTTAAAAATAAACTCAATCTCTTCTCTTTTTAATTTAGGATCGATTTCAGATAACAACAGAGTTAATCTAGTGAAAATGATAAAAAATACTCTTTTATATTAAGTGACTTATCACCAGATTAATCATATTTTAGAAATATTTTTTCTAAATCTATCTTATCTTTCATAACTTTGAATCTTATATTTTAAACCAAAAACATAGCCTTATCTTCCAATTGTTTAGTTTGGTTTGTGTAAAAGGAAAAACTCTAACCAAAACAAGGATGTCGATATAATTAATCCCATTCTAATCTGTTCTTCTCCTCTAATTACAAGCATCCTTTAATCATATCAATTATCAAGGGATCAACATCTTTATCTTTTGGAAATTTCAAAGGTTAGGATACAATATTCTTCGATAATTCAGGGATTGACCTGGCAGTCCATGGAGCTAGGAGCATATTTCTTCATTGAATTACTCGAGCCAAAGAGAGTCTCATAGAAGATGACCCCTAAAGACCAAATGTCACTTTTGGATGTATAATTTTCTGCCTACAATAATTGAAGAGACTGATAAAGAGGTGTACCAACATTAGTAAAAATGATTTATTTTTGAAAGTTATCGACAGTTTTGGAAAATCCAAAATCTAAGATAAATATTCACGTAAGATACCTGCAATTTTATAAACATTTTTGTTTATGAGGATATTTGCTGGTTTCAGATCTCTATGAATGATTCCTTTCTATATCAATTCAATCATTCCTTAGAGCACCTCAATGAAAAACTACATAGCTTCTTTTTAAGGTAAAGACTTTCTTTTTTTCAAAATACTAAGTTAAATTTAACTTTTATTACTGTTGGAAATCTCCACCATCACAAAACTCTTAAACTATATAGTAATTGTTGGTTGTTTCAAGTACATCAATTAGTTTAACAATATTTTTGCCTTATAGATCCCTCATGATGTTAATTTCATTCATTAAACCTTCTCTTAAATACTCATCTTCATCAATCATAGCTTTTGAAAGCACTTTGATAGCAACAATTTCTTTAGTTTTTTCATCTATACCTTTATAGACCTTGGACTATTTATCATTGTTACTTCTCCATAAGATCCTTTCCCAAGCTTATCACTTATTTTAAAAATAAATCGATCAACTTTCTTTTCTCCCATGTTATTTAAATTATATATATATATATATAGATATAAACTTTCACTAGAATTCATTATATCCAAAAACTTATTTGGATTACCATGGATTGATGCACAAATTGCCATGAATGCCTCTTTGAATAACAATCAAAATAATTATGACAATTAAGAAGGCTATACTTAACCAAAATGCCCAAGAAATCCAAAAACCAATAGTAGAATATTATGAATAAGCAAAATTGTGTAATTGTTCAATAGACTATATGTTATTAAGAATAGAAATACATTTTTGATTCCTTTATCATTAAAGCATTCATTATCCAAATATGACTTGAATCTTGTATCAACATTTCTCAAACCATCCTAAAAATATAAAGGAAAAGAATTACATCGCCACTCAAATTATAGAAATAGAGGGAACCAAAAATTATACTCAATACGGCTACGATAACAGCAATAAGAATCAGCACTTTTGGTTATTTGATTTAAGAAACATTCAAAGATTAGAAATCCTATAATATTAATGGGAATAATACTCTGTTTTTAATAAAATAAAGATAAACGAATAAGACTAGTCCTACTACACAAATCCAAAATATTATGATACTGAACCATTTTCTATATGAATAAACATCTTCGCTGTCTTCTACAATCTGATTGACATCAGCAGGAGAAAGGGTACTGCATTCAGCAGATGGATTAATTGCGATTCTTCTGATTGCTTCTAATGTATAAGAATCTGATTCCACTTCATATGAAAGATATCCTGGAATTCCATGAAGAGTTGATAATACTCCATTCTCATCATGAATCTTCTTAGCTTCCTAAGTATCAATCTTCACAACTTCGTTTTAAAAGTTTCCAAAATTATCACAACCAGTAGCTGGTAATTTCAATAGTGGATAAGATTATTATGATTCAAAAGTAGATGATGCTACGCCATTAAAACATGGTGCTGAATTAGAACCTTGCTCAGCATTTCCAGGGATTACTATAAATTCTACAATAGGATTTCCATCATATGATTTTCTGTACCATTTATCACCAATCTTTATAGATTGAGTATCATATGGAGTTGGATCTGGATTTTTAGTTGGATCTTCACTTAATAATGTTAAATCAGATAATGGACAAATCTTAGCTGAATCACCACCAGTTGGAATACAAACATTACCACATTTCTTGTATCCATCACTGCATGTATTTCCTTTAAGTTTAGTCCAACCAACCGTCAATTTCTAACATACTTTTCCTCCATTCCAGGATTAAAATTATTTAGAATTTTAACTATCTATTGAATCACATCCACTTCTAGCCCAGCAGAATCCTTCTTTCTTTATTTCTTTATCACAAATGCATCCGGAATTTATTCCTGGCCATTCTCCCAAAGTTGTTAATGTGAATCCTTCTGGACATAGCTCAGTCCCAGATTTATGTTAGAAATGACTATGCATACTGGATGGTTTTGTAGGATGAGGAGGTACAATATCAGCTATAGGTGTTAATGCTTAATTGCGACTAAAAGATCTTAGGACATTGTTTATGGGTTCCTAGTTAAAATCTCTGTCTTTTTGAGCTATTATTATTCCCATAAATGCTAAAATTGCCACAAAGAAGAGAATTGGAATGAAATATACGCACCAATCGATACAATAAGATCCTTTACCATTTACATGAGTAGCTTATTAAAATACTACTGGGTTTTATTAAATTGAAGGAGACTATACTTAACCTGTTGTAATAACTTTGTGTTCATACACAGTCTATTGGCCTTATTAAGGAGTTTACTAAACATAGCTACTTTAAGGTTATTATTAAAAACCCAAGGAACCTTGTGGGTTAGCTTTGTTAGGACTTCTTTAAGCATATGGATCAACTCCTTAATATTGAGGAGGGAAAACTTGTTGCTATTACTATTACTATTAGACCCCAAACAATGTTGGCTGTTGCTAGTTTCTATTATCGTACATTAAATAAAATTTATTTTTGAATAATAAAATTTATTGAAGAAATATAATGATATAATATTAAAATAAACCCGTTTCTAATTAAAACTTGTATGTGTTCTAAGAGAGCACTTATTAATAAACTTAAATTATAACTAAATTATTCAATCTTTTCTTGAAGAATTCCCAAATAATAGTTTTTTTGATTAATTCATGTAAAATCTTCTTGATGATCTTGTACTTTCTACAAAACTTGTCATCTTATTAGGAGACATTGATGATTTCTAAGGAGTCTCAAAATCACTAAAATCATCATACTATAAATTCTTTGTTGTCATCAAATCATTAAACTCTTTCATTAATCCCTACATTATTGAACGTAATTTTTATAAGTATTTCTATTTTTTTTACTTAATCTTTTATTTCTCATCTGCAAAAATCTCTTAAGCCTACAAATAATTTCTTTAAATTGTAGAGGACTCCTGATAAAATTTAATTAAATCATTTAATTCATCCTGACTTATTGAATGCAAATCATTCACATTCTTCATTGAATCTAATTCATTGTTCTTACTCTATTGTAATGCATTGTAACTTTCTTGCAATTTCTCATTCTCTCCATCTAATAAACTTTTTAAATCACTTTTAATGTTTGAAAATCTATAAGTAATACAAGAAAGACAATTCTCTAATTCATTCTCTATTTATTTCTACAAATCTTATTAAATTGCATTTGTTATTGGTTAAAATTCGATCTAATTAAAAGAATCTAAATGCTATTTCACTTAATCATGAAATTATTCCACAGACTTTCTTTAATGATTAACATGATCTTCTAAAAAACAATCAGCACAACCTTGTCACATTAAGTATAATACCAATTTTCTATTAAGCTTAGCAGTTTGGATCTACACAAACATATTTGATTCTCTATGAATCATGGCTAGGATTTTAACAATTCATTTAATCCTTTAATTTTATTATCAAGAAAAGCGCGAAAGAATTTGCGGTTATTATTAAAATATTTTTTTTCATTCAATACAATATTTTTTCATTGTTATAATCTGATTTTTATATCTGATAATTAGAAACCTAAATTAGATCAACTAATCAATGTTTATTCTAATATATATATTTTTAAATTTAATTAATGAGATATTTTAACTTTTATTCACAATTAGACAGTACTAAATGTAAATAACCTCAAATTGACTTTCGATTTATTCGTTATTAAATTCTAATTAGAATTATTATCTTCATCTACTTAATCTTACTCCTCCTAATTTAAACATTAACTTCCTTTCCTTATATTCTATGCATAATAAATTAAATCGATATACCTTTAACTTCTAAGATGGAATATTTATTTTCTTTTTTTCTGTTAAATGATTCAACAATTTTAATTTCGAAACAAAGTTTAAAAATTCTTGCAACAAACTATTCGATAACAAGCATTACTCAGGTTATTACAATCCAATTTCTTTCCAAAACTTTCTTAATTATTCATATTGTTTATTGCTTTCACAAAATATCTCATATAAATTTAAGGTATAAATTCTTCCCAAAATTGCATAAGAATCTAATACTTTAGTGATCTCTTAACAGATAAATGAATGAAACTTTATCATATCTAAATATATAACTTTTTAAATTTCAATATATTCTTTGTTGAAATCCAATAATTAGATTGCATAATTCATTATATTTTAAATCTTATATATCCAAGTGCACATTAATTTGTGATCGATCTCATGATTATTACTATATGGATAGTTATTTAATGAAACAGCATAATATAAATGAATATTTTATGAAAGCAACTACAAGTAAAAGTAACACTGTTAAATATAAAAAAAATTTGAACATGGATTTTGGTTTGAAAATTCGTTTCCTGTAGTGTTCAATTAATTTTATTAACACTTTTCAATTTAATCTGTGATGCTATATATAGTTCCCATGTTTTATAACCAAGGCATCTTCGCTATTCTGATTTAAATAGATATATATTGGCAAAGTTCATCTTTCAATAATAATTGATGCAAGATTGCCAATAACTGAATAACTTGTTTAACTTCAAAATCAAATGTAATTGTTGCTAAGAATTCAAACAAAGTAGATATATGTTCTTAAATATAGCAAAATATTTACATTCACTTTTAACCAAATACTGGGCAAGTATTTCAATGCTGTATTCTAAGTCAAATTAAATATTAGGTTTAAGTAAATTCCTTAAAACTTACATAAATTCCTCTCTTAAACTGATTTATCGTGGTTAGAACTTTTTGGTGAATTTTTAGAAAATAGACATTTATAAAACTAATCAATTAAAGTAAATTTAATATAAAGATAGTATATTTTAATTATTCTTTATTTAATACTAACATATATTCAATAGTATGGTTAAATTCCATTAAAAATGATAAACTACTTGTTTTCTTGATCATAATAAAATTTTTGTCATTTAAATAAAAATATAGTATTACTTAAAATAACACATAATTATTTAAAAAAAATCTGTAGATTTAAGAATTTAAAAATTCAATCATTAAAAGAAAATAATAATATATATATGGAATTGATTTATTTTTTAATGTATTATGTTAATGTATCAATAGACATTACCTTCAAAGGTTTATTTGAACCATTCAACGGCTTCCTTCTTGCTAACTCTTTAAGCTGTTCCGAGTCTAGCATTTCTAGACTTTCTTTAAGCAACTCTCAATCCTGGTCTTGACAATACAACATAGAAGTCCATACCAAAAATACCTACGCAATATTTTAATTACTGATACCTGTATATGGGTCATATTTCAATCCCAAATCAATATGTTCTTGAATACCGAAACCAAAGTTTCCTGATTCAGAGAAATTCCTCTTTTTTAATTCCATTTCCTTTACTCTTAATCCTCTAAATAAGATGTCTTTTGCTTAATCACCTCTGATTGTGCAATACACTGAAATCTTTTCGTTTCTTCTAATACCGAAAGATCTGACTGTGTATCTTGCCTTACCAAATACAGGCTTTTATCCTGTTAAATCCTCTAAAACTTTAGCAGCTTTAGTCAATTTATCACCAGACTCACCAGCACAAATGTGAACCATCAATTTTTCAATTCTAATCTTTCTCA
>JPFM01000112.1:169070-204348 GCA_000733375.1 Paramecium sexaurelia | reverse complement strand
CATTTTCTTTTGTTTCTTATGGCTTAACAACTTTAGCTGGAGCTTAAGTCTTTGCTTCAGGCTTTGCTTATTATCCTTTTCCACCTTTTGCTTATTGTTATGACATCTCAAATTTAATTAAAAAAATCTTTATTTTTAAAATCACACATTTAATATTTTTATGCTTGTTATTTTTTCTTCCTCTGAATTAATAATATCAATAGAAAATTGTAAAAAATTTCATTATATTATTTATCATGCTTTTCTGTATGTAATATTGAGAGAATCTTATCCTATTTTTATAGAAACTCTCACACTCATAAATCATATTGTTTCTATTTAAACTGATTTTTAAGTATTCAAATTGAGAATACATAAATTGAAAAACAAATATCAAATTTTTAAAGAATACAATTATGAGTTTTTCAATTATATTTATATATTTTATTTTAGATTTTTATTCATAAATATGTAGCAAATAGTATTTTATTAATATAATATAATACGTTAAGAATGGGTAATGTTTCAGCCCTTATAAACTATCATACAGAATTATCATTTACCACTGATCTAGATGATTAAATTCATTTTTGCGAAACAATCTCACATCAAACATTAGGCAAAATTCAATTATGGAAGATCAAAGAAAATTCATCAATTAAACTATTTTCTTTTGTAATATTTATCAGTAACCATAGACTAGACACATTTACAGTTCTGATTCTCTACTATTGTAAATTCATCAACAAAGATGTAAATTATAGCATCCCAATTTACTTTAATATTATGCATGCACATAAACTTAACCATCATTTTGTGGAAGCGTTGAAAGTTAGAATTTTTTCTTTGAATATTAAACCTAAACCTTAGCTAGGGTTTTATACGAAAGAGAAGAGTCATTTCCAGAAATTGACATTTGGAAGGTAAAATCAATCTTATATGATAAAGTACTTAGAACAAATGGTTGATGTGTTATCTTTTTTAGAGGAAAACTAATGCTTTCATGGTAATATTAATTTAGAAAATATATTCTTAAAAGAAGATAATACCATAAAAATTTTAGATTAGTTAAACAATTAATCAACTGACTATTTATTAAAATAGGATATCTATGATTTAGCGTAGGCCATAGTAGAACTTATGACAAAAAAAAGTATGCTACAATTATATTAATTATTAGAATTTCATTCAGATATCAAAGAAACAATAACTTCTTTAACAGATAAATATTCTTTATAATTATTATCATTATTAGCAAGAATGCTAAATAAAAATCCCGATAACAGACCTAGTTTTAAAGAGTTATCAGAGGCTATGAAAAATAGAACAAGTTAGCCTATTCTAGAAAACTCAAAAAAAGAATCCCTATAATAAGCTTTCCATGTAAAATAAAATTACAGCTAAACTTAAACTACAAATATCTTAGTCACTTAATTTAAAAATAATAATTTGATAAATAAGTCAATTTAATATTATCCACAACAAGTAAGTTCCTAGTACAATTTACCAATTCCTCAAGTATAATTTATAGCAAAAAAAATGAATTTGCCAATTTAAGAATTTGAATAACTAAATATATACCATTCTAATTAGGGAAGCTTAAATGAAAAAATAGATAGTCCTAAAAAACATAATATGAATGGTTCTTAAGCTTCAACTATTGGCAGCCATCAAATTTCCTTTTTGGAGACTATGAAAGGAAATAATAATTTTTCAACAAAATAAATATGCTGCAAAAATAAAATTCAGATTAAATAGCATAACAGCATAGTCTAAAACATTTTAATTTAGGATGACTTAAATTAAACCAATTCTACATTTGCTGATTAACTAAAATGATATATATGTTTATTTTAAAATAAATATTTGATTCTGATTATATAATTGATGTTTTAAATTACAAAATTAATCTAAAATATAATAATAATTTAGTGGTACTTTTTTTTGGATCAGATTATTTACCTTAATACTTATTTTAGTATTTTACATATTGTTGTTACACTAAAAATGATTTTAGTTTTTAAGAATTAATAAAACTCTAGTAGTATATATATTTGAGATAAAATAAAATCGGTATTTCTTATTATTGGTATACAATTATTTATATGAATCGACTATTTATAAATAATAGATAGGCTAACAATGTATAAATACCATATTTTTTGACTTAATTTCAGATTTCTATTTAACAAAAAATTAGTACTAAAGCAATTAGTTATTATTTGGTTGGAAAATTATAATTTATTGACATTCTAATCACATGAATAATTATCTTGTGCTTTAAATTGATTTATAAAGTAAAGAATCCTGTAATTTTAATTGTAATCATAATGAATTTTTAACATTTAATTAGAAAATTAAAATCTTAATTAATAAATATATTTCAATACATTAATGCAATAATACCTTAAAGAAATATTACATTAGAGATTAGCAGAGCTATTAGATCACTTATATTTTCACGACACAAAATCTTCAATAAATATTTTGATAGTGGCAGTATTTTTAATACAAAAATTAAATCTCCTGTTTTGGAATGTAAATTAAGATAGAGCTAATACAGATGTATGAATAATAATATTGTTTAGGAAATCTACTTAAATGTTAGTGGATCTCTATTTTCTTGGATAACTTTTCAAAAGCCATTATAAATGGTAAATTTTATCCCATTAAATAATATGATCAGCATTTTTTACACGTTTTTACATCTAACTATGTTTGCAGTTTTCAGTTTTTCGCTTTATAACTGGAAAATAATATCTAAGATATTTACCATCTATATTTCATACTATTAGTTGATAATCTTATATCATACTGAAATACATTTCATAAATTAGTAGTATGATGTTGTGCTAACATTGTTGATGGGATTACCACTTTACATAAACTATGTAATAATCGTATATTGTTCTCGGAATTACTTTATCATATCGCAACAACATATGTTAAGAAGATACTCTTTTTATAATTATTTAATTGTACTTGCCGATTTTTTATATTTTATAACATTTTCATTTAGTTCTGACTATATTTCTAAATACTCATTATTGATATTGTCATTTGTATATTTTATGGATGCAATCATTATATAGCCTTATTGTAATAAGATTAATGTATTTATTCGTTATATAAAAAGTTATATTATATTGGGACCACCTCAATTTTCCTTGTATCAGTGATTATTAGATTAATTCTTTGGGATAAATGTTTGTATTCATAATTTTATGGTATAGTCTTATTAGTTCCTCTTTGTTCCCATATATTTATGTAAATTTATCAAGCGGTTTCTGATAATAAATTTTAGTAAAAACTTTCAATATCTTTAATCCTAAATTTAGGAGAGATAATTAATCATAGCAATTAAAACTCAATTTAGAAGGGTATAGGAGATTATGTAATAAAGAAGTATATAGATGTTAAGGAATTGAATGCATCTAGTATTCTTTAATTATTAGAGTTTTATATTAGAAATCTAGATAAAGATATTGAGTATGAAGAATTGCAATTATACCGAATCCTTCTGAAACATGATATATAAGGAACTTATCTTTAAAGCTTATTAGAAACAAAGAGATACTTGATAAAAAATAGAAAACATTCATTATTTTTTAAAACTATTGGTTTTTTAATCAGTAAAAAATATGATCAATAAATCAAAGATTTATATCAGGGAGAGAGAAAATTCTCTTAACATTAACACTACTTAATTATTAAAATAAAAGAAGCTGATAATCTTTATTAGAGAAGTGTAAATTTGTTATTCAATCTGATTGAATAAAAATAATTAATTTGGGATTAATTACAAAAAGGATATGAAAAGATTGAGAGTTGTGTGGATGATTTAATAAAAATGTATTAATTTCTTAAGAAATTGAAATTATAGTTGAATTCAATTTTATCGAATGAGGAAATGCAATCAATTCTAAAGTTATCAACTTTGAAAAGGTTTAATATAGTAGAGTTAAGACTTTTATCGCTTTATTTTTCTTTTATATTGAATGATTTTGAATAAACTAAGATAATTGAAGCTCATATAGAAGATTTTATAAAATAAGAAAATAATTATTTAAACTCTTCTCTTTTGAACATAAAAATTATGGATAATGATCTTATAATAATAAGTTCAAGCATCTTAGAACAAACAGGATAGATAATTAAAGCAAATGCTGAAGAAATTAGTAGATTTTTTGGATACGATGATGCTGTAAAGAAATAAAATCTAACCATCATTAACTTATTTATGCCAAAATTTATTAGTTTAAATCATGATAAATTTGTTTAAAAATTTATTAATAAAGGGAATTCAAATTTATATCATAAAGGCAAACAAGTCTTTTGTAAAGATTATGAGGGATTTGTATTTCCAATTATTCTAAGTTTCTTACATGTAAATGAGAAATCTCAAGATTTTATAATGACTAGTGCATTATAAAAAGTATAATCGAACTAGGATTACATTCTTTTTGATGAAAATGGAAAAATACTAGGTATATCTAAATATGCCTATTCTATTTTAATGAATAATCAAACCCACAATAGTTCAACATAATCTATGTCTTCAGCAATAGATTAATCTGTTTATGAATGTTATATATAATTTTGGATTCCCAACATAGTTTCTTTAATCAAAAATTTAACCCTGGATCATGAAATATAAATAAATAAAGTTATTATTGAAGTTTCAATAAGAACTAATTTGATTCAATATTTATATTTCTTTAGGTAATTTCAAAGTACTAATCCTAATTTTAGTAGAGAAAACTCTTATTTTGAAGAATTTTTAGATTATATGGAAGATGAAATGCCTAATAATTAAATGTCAAATATTAAAATTTAGTTTGAAATTCAAATATAATCTCATAATCTTCCTATTGATTAACTGTATTATATTTGTAGTATGTCAAAGCAGTAAAAAGAGGTCTAATCGATGTAAAGTATAGATAAGTTAACATCAACGTATTAGATTTAAATTCCATAAAATTATATCCATCCAAAATTTATAACTGAAATTGAAAAAATAACTGAAGAGGTATCATAAACAAGAAGGGTCTTGGAGAAACAGATATTGTTAATTAAAGATGGAAATTAAGATAGAAGAGAGGAATTATTTTTTTCTAATATTGAAAGTTCATAGGCTATGAATAAATTAGATAGTAGTTTTCATAAGTAAAAAAATAATGGGTTATAAGAATTTGATGAACAAAAGATTTCATAATCAAGTCGTTAATCTAGAAATTCTAACTTATAAATTCAAGATTAAATAAGAGAATTACAAAGAAATCAAGGATTTTGTATATCAATTAAAAAGATTTGGATAATCACCATATTTCTATATTTTATTATATATTTCTAAATGTTTTTAATGCTAAAGATTTTATCATAATAAATTTAGTTACTGCAATATGATATTGAATTGGTGAGAATTCCTGATAAATTTAATAGATTGTATTGTTCATTTGTTACAATAGGATAAATGGATTTAGAAAGATCATTATTAGATAAAGATTATGGAGAATATCTCAATCATAGAATATTGAATCATGGTAAAACTATTAGAAATGAAATGGAAAATATGATGATGGATTTAAAAAACAAGTTCTCAATTTTAGATAAAGAATAAAGACTACAAAATTTAACTGTTAGATTTCTTAATGAATTTAGTTATATTGAAACAGAACTATCCTTAATATAATTTGATAGTATTGCTGATTCTTATACTGGATCAATATTCTAACATATAAGTGAAATGCTAAATTATTCACCTTCTAATCGCCATTCTCTCATTGATTAGTATTATAAACTGTAATTTATGAAAGCAAACTTAGTTAACTAAATATCTTCATCCTAAAATTTAATCAATGAAATTATTGTTGAAATTCAAAACTCATAATAGAATACTAAAGTTATCCTCTATACATTATTGAGCTTTTAATTAAGCTTTCTATTTGGATGTATTCTTTGTTTAATGCGATTTTGGAAACAACCATATGGAATAGTTTAATTGTAAGTTTAACTATTGAATCAATTATCTGATTAACAAATTAAAGGGAGTATTAATGCGGCTAAATAAGCTAAATAAATTATAAATCATCCGTATACATGGAAAAGAACGAATTACTTTTTTGAATGTTATCATAAAATTATTTACAAAGACTCTTTAGATATTTTTGCTAAAATAAAAAATAACAATACAAATAAAAAAGCTAAATAAAATATACGACTTATTGATTACAAATTTAATCATTTCGATATCTACATTAAAAACTGCCTATATCTATTGATACTCTTAAGCTTTATCTTATCAAGTTTTTTTTATATGAAAAATGAAATAAACACCAGTCAATCTGAAATTCATTTAACTATTTAATATGTTTAATTTAAATAAGATTTGGATTCCTTGATGATCTTAAGTCAATTATTAAAAACTAATTCAGTTTTAACTGAAAAAGTTAGGGAGTTAGGATTTTTGGATTAAAATCCTTAACTTTTGGATCCGAATAAATATTTTAATATTTTGGAAGTTGAGTTACTAGAAAAATTTAATTAAAAAGAACAAAAAGCCTAGACACTTAATTAAATTATATTTTAAGATATTTTAGATTCAAAGAAAATTTCATCTTTCGATAAGGAAATATTGTAAAATTTATATTAAGATGATTTATGCTTGGTTATTCCTGATTTACTTCCATTCTGCAACTACAATGATAATCTTTTTGAATACTTTCCAGATTATCCTGCACCCAGGAAAGAAGATAACAATAGAGAGATATTTAGAAATGGGATTAATGGCATTTTTTAAAGGTAAATTAAATTTTAATATCTCTAAGATTGATTGCTATTTTTAATTCCTATTATTAATTAGAATTACAAGGCAAATAAAACCATAATGAAACAGAAACTAAATACTTTATATCGACCCCAGAGTTTAAATTGTATATTTTAGAATACATTTTTGATGTTAATAAGGCTGTCGTTATGTTTTTTTCAAAGATTTTAGAATCAACATCTAGTATTCTCTAAAAAGACTTTGATAGTTCTTTATTTTACTATTTAATCTTTGGAATATCAGCATTTATTGTACAAGGTACTTTATAAATATACAATTTATCTAAAATTTAAGAATTAGTTTCGGCAAGTAAATTTGCTTTCATTTTAATGCCAATAGAAAGCCTCAACGAAACAAAAAGTCTAGCCATTATTAAGCAAATTGTAAAATCATTTGATCTATGATTAACTTTTAAAATATGTATTTTATAATCTATTTTATAAAATACTTATCAGTTCTAATCATAGCTTTATGTTCAGAAAATATTATGTATTAATTATTTTTAGTTAAAATTTTATCAATAATGTTATTTTATGTCTTAAATTTAACAATTCTGTTATTCTACAAAAAACTAAATGAAATAAAATATCTTTTTAAAAAGAAAAGAAACAACAGTAATGGAGTTAATTTATTAAATAATTTTAGGGAAAGCGTATTTATAAAGAAAATTTGAATAGATGATTTCATGGGGATAATATTCTTAGAGAATCATATTGAAGTTATGTTTCACCAATTTTTATTTAATTTACAAACTACAGCATTTTTGCAAGGGTTAAACCTAAAATACAATAACATAAAGCGAAGCCATATATCATGGCCATCATTTATTAAGCTAGAATTAAATAAAATGATTACATGAAACATCTGGCTGACTCAAAACACAAATAACCCATATTTCAAATAAGTTGGTGAACATTGATAGTATTCCAAATGATAATCCCAAAGTTCTTTAATTTTTTTTTACACCAATTAATATAGTACTTGAAATCTAATAATACAAATAGTAGTTACAGATAAAATTGTTTGGTTATATTGTTACATAATTAAAGTTACAATTAGAATAAATAATTTCAAACCTCTTAAACTTTGATGACATGTTAATTAAAGTGCACTTAGAATAAAATACACTAAGGAATTAGATGTGGCATCATTTAGATATTGTAGGGCTTCAATTTCAGTTTTCATTTTATTAGCCACTTTTTGGGCAATAAATATAGCTAAATTTGACTTTATTTTATACAAATCATTATTGGAAGTTCCAAAATTATAAATGACAAGATAGTCACCCATTCATCTTTATCTTGAAGAGTGCCTTTTGAGTATAAAGTATAAAATTGATTTAAAAGCTATTATTGCCAAATTTGAATTATACTCATAACAGCGCTAGCGGCAATAGCAATTAGAATAATATCAGTTTTGCATAAGTTTTTAATTGTTTATAGAAGATTACTCTTAGATGTTATTGGGATATATTCTAATTCTGGAATTTTAGCATAAATATCTAAACGAAATATTGGAAAAGATCTATATATGCAAAATGCCAATGATAGTAATATTGAGAAGGGAATCATTGATAAAATTAATTAAATGTTTGTTTCATATTTTAGCCTATCTGTGTTCATTGTAAAAATTGCTTAAAAAAAAAATATTGTACTGCATAATAATCGACCACAACAACCATATTAATAAAAATATGCGATTTATCTAAATATTTATGTTTAAAAATGTACAATGGTATATCGTTTTTTGTAAAATGTTTCGAAATCATAGTTAATATAATGACTTTTTATAATTATTGTCCCAGAATTTAAAATCCAATAGCAAAGTATAAATAATCATCAATTCCTCTATAAATATTTGCTATAAAATATATATAAGAGACTATTGTTAACCATTATCCTATAAATAAAATATTCAATGTAAACTAAACATGATCTATAATAAAACCACTCAATGCTGGACAAATAATCTTCAGTATAGTCATAATTAAATAAAAAAATATCTCGTTTACTCCTTAATATTGACTAAGATTTTAATAGTATTAAGCAATAAATGTGTTCCAAAAGTTAGAAAAGTAAATCATATGAAATAAAAATCGAATTGTAGATTGTTTAACCATTTATAATAATTATAATATATAATATCAAATAAATAAATAAACTTTATATTAAAATTAAGAAAGATAGATTAAAAATTTTAGAGTATTATCATATTTAATAGATATTTCTTTATCATCAAAAGTTTACATGAAATTTTATTAGATAGAAATCAAAACTTTACAATTCTGTTTTGATTAATAATATTTAAGATTATTGTTTATTGCAAAATCAAATTTATTATAAATTGTATGAAAATAAAGAATGAGAATAGAATAATTTTTGAAATTATTCAGTTTTTTATAACAAAGGAATAAAATTTAATTATTTAGAATAGAGTATAGAATTATATTGTTAATAATTCATTTCATCCAGAAAATAAAGTAGCACTTCTTATTTTATTATTTACTTTACAAATTATTTCAAAATGAGTTTAAGTTTTTTTGTGTTTTATATCTAATTCTGTAATGTCATGGTCTTATTTGATAACATTACCTTCACTTAAAGTGTCATCATCAATTGATTCTTGTTGTAAATCTAATGTCTTTTGTGTTTCTGTAAATAATGTATGATTATTATTATTTTCATATTAATGTATATGTTAGGCAATAGGTCTTAAATCTTTTTTTTTAGTTAAAAACTTAAGAAAAGGTATTAATCTTAATAGACAATCATCATCTTCAGAATCTAGATAAGATGGTATAAGTAAACCATTTTCTTAGCATCTTTCAAAGGCATTGGGATTATTCTAATATTGATGGGAAGCTTACATCTATGAAAATTATATCTTCCATAGGTTTATCTAACAGAGATAAATCTTTAAAGCAAATTCCATTAATAAATTGACAGCTTCCTCTTGCATAATAATCTGAAATCAAATTATCTTTATCAATATAAGCCAAAACTTTTTCACAATAAACTTCATAACCTGCAGTAAATATTATTATTTCATAATCCTTACTAACATCTAAAAGGAATTTATTTAAATAAGGTCTTGTTTTTAAATAAATTGTATAATCTTATCCTTTATGAATTACTTTTAATTAGGCTTCATGCTAAAAATTTTTATTTTCTTTAAATTCACAATGGACTAAAGTTTCATCTAAATCTAAAACTAGCACTTTTTTTTTCGAATGCATCTTAGGGGTTTAAGCTTATATATATGATTTAGAGAACTTGCTTTTGAAATGTTCATAACAATTTTTGAATATAGCCATTAAACTCATTTAATAATAATATAATTAAGTAAAAATAAAAGATAATTTATTACATTATTTTTTTAAATTATATTTAGCTTGTTTAATAAAAACAAGAAGCAAATTGATTTATAAATACAAATCATCATTCTGCAAAACACTTTTCCTCTAATTTTTTGAAATATTCAGCTCTTTCTGCAGAATGGGATCTACTTACTCTATGACTTCTATTTTATTATATTTTTTTATTTTTTTTTTATAAAACCTCCTAATTCATCTTTTCTTTAACAAACTAGTTATATTAAAGGATAATTTTATCATAGTTATAATTGGGAAAATAAAGAGGAAAGTTTTACATTCTATCTAGTTCAGTTTCCTCTGAAAAATATAGAAGTTATCCCCTTTCGTTAATTTTAAATGGATTTTCATCTTCTTCCTCCATACTATTAGATCTATATATAATGATAATATTTTTTTTACAGATTAGTTTGGATATTTAAATCATCTTCGGCTTCAAGATTATGATTATATACAAATTTGATTTCATCAGCTACAATTTTAGTTAATTAAGAATTTGCTCTTGAATTATATTTAATTCTTTTATTTTATCTGATAAATTATTTATTAAATATTTTAGAAGATTATTCTTGATTGAAATGTTCTTATTTAATTATTTCAAGTCGTTTTTCATAGTTTATGGCATAATGTAATTTATTACATTCATAAGCAAAATGAGAACTACTTCCACAAGCAAAACAACATTATCCTAAAGGTGTATAGTCATTATTAATTTCTACAATATGTTTATTCATTAAATAAATCTAATTTTAATTACTATTGAGTTTTAATTTTTCAAAAAACCTCTTCTTATTGAGAATTTGAACATACACAAAATTTAAGGTGTAAGCTGATGCACTTCTAGGTTTATCAGTAAAAAATCCTAATTCTCCGAATGTAGCTCCACCTTCAATTATTCTTAAGCAGGTTATAGTCTTTTAAATACATATTAGAACTTGACCCTAATTTAAAAAGTACAAATTTCTATCTTATATATTATTTCCATTTTCTTTTTCGATAGGGTCTATTCCTTCTAAAAATATACATTCTTCTGGTCCATATATTTATTCTTCTAATAGATATGGCAATTAAGACAGAATTTCCTTTTCAAATTTACCTGAATTAAAGAATGCAGATTATTTTATAAGACTTGTATTAACATTTTATAAAACTTCATCTTTCAAAGTAGATGATAAAACTGACAAGGCATCTTTTTCATTCACTTAAGAAGATTCTGTTTCATATTTATACTCCAAGTATTTTCTTACTCTTGCTTATAAATCTTTAGGTATTTCATTTGATTTTAGAAATTGATTTGCTTGTCCAAGTTTTAATCTTATCGCTTTTTCATTTGTGTCTAGTTTAACAAATATACCTCCAATACTATTCATTATATAAGCAAAAACACAGCAAGCAAGCAACATGACAATAATGCCAAACAATTTTTCAACTGAAGTAACCGGAACAATATCACCATAACCAACTGTAGTCATAGTAGCAGTAGCCCAGTAAACTGATGCCACATATTTGATATACCAATATTATTCTATAAGATCTGTGGCTTATAACCAACTATATCCACTTGAACTATTTTCTTATTCAGCAATAAAATGCCAAATGCAGGCTAACCAATGAGCAACAAATAGCATTATAAATGTTAATTTAAATAACTAATATATTGTTACTACTGATCCACTTATATCTATATAATCTTCTAATTTGGTAAATAGTTACTTAAGTTTTAATACACGAAGAAGTCTAATAATTTTTATTAATCTAAAAAATTTTAAAATTCTCAACAATTTTATTGTTTAAGAAAGTTAACCCTTCTGCTCCTTACTTTATTCTTGAGTCAATTCATCTTCATCAACTTAAGTTGTTACACTTGAAGTTGCAGCCTCAACTATTAAATCAAAAGGAAATGTTGACACTAATAATTTAATTTTATATCGATACCTACATCTATCCAAAACCACCATTTTAAATAATTTTAAAAAATCAAAGAACGATCATAAACATATTAACCTTTATGTTAAAAGGCTGTATTGAAATTTATGAATATATCAAGTGTAAATACTGCTAAACTAAAAAGATTAAAGTCATCCAAGAATTACGATTAAATATTAAAAGAAATATCAACTGGAAGTATTAAAATAGCTAAAAATATTACAAACATTGTAAATATATCCCAAACTATTCTAACTCTATCTTCTTGAGTAAATACTTTTATATATGAACAACTAGGTTATTTTTCTTCTTAATCCTTTTTTTGAATCACAACACTCATTTTCCTTGAAATTGATGCTCGCTTTGCTTTTTCTTTAAACTTTGCAGTCTATACAAAAGATAAATCATTTATTATTTTTAATTGTCTATGATCAAATAGTAAATTGATATCTTCAATTTGCTCATCGTTATCAATTTACAAAACAGTAAATTAGTATTTTCTCTTTAAGAGAGATTATTTATTGTTTTCTGTTCTAATACTAAAGATTCTTTCATCTCCCATGTCTGAATTGTCAAAATTTTTACTAGTCCATCTTGGAGAACTTGACAGCATTTTATAATTTATAAAATTATTATAATAATATCATAAATAAATAGCACTTTTTATAATAAACTTAATATTCTAATAACCTTATTATAAACTAATTAACTCTCCAATTTATTATTGAGATTTATCAAAAAACATATTCTAATTAATTTATTACAGTTTGACACTTAATTAGATTTATAAAGTATAATTATTTTTCAAAATGTGAATTACTTAAAAATTAACAATAATATGGTTGTTCTTAAACAATAATCTATTACTATTAAACTAATGAGAACCTTTTTCAAACTAAAAATTAATTCTATAATACTAGAATCAACCTCAAAGTTAATTGTGTCATAATATCCAAAATTTTAGCACTAAAACAAACTAACATAGATGGTTTACACTGTAGATTCACTTCCAATCAAGATTCAATTGATTCTAATGATCTATATTAGCTAAAATAATATCAACCATAAAGTATTCTTATCTATTTATATTTATTAGAGATTAGAAATATTTAGAATATTTATGATTATAGTCGAGAATTTAGATAATGAAGATTTTATTTAAATTTATATTCTAAAACCCATAATTAATATCAAATTGTTTAACAGAATATAGATTTCTTAAATATTATAAATGGATTAGAAATTATTATCATATTAGTTAAATTTTAATCATTCTGTAACTTTACAATTTCTGGTTCTATTTAAATAGTTTTAACAGAATAAAAAAAATTTATTAGGACGTGATCGAAATAAATTATGTTTGGTCGAAACAACTACTTTTTTTGAAGGAGATAGAGATGAATTTCTAATAATAAATTATATATTTTATTACTTTCTCCTATCCAAATTTCCAAGACTACAATCCGTCTTTGATATACTAAATGCACTCACTTCAGTATCAACTCTAAATTAATCTAATTTAGATTAAGTTTTTGAATGAGATTTCATCAATTAATAAGAAATGATTTATTTTCTATCTACTTATGAAGTATCTTTATCATTAAACAGAGATCTTAAAATAATACTTTATTTTTATTATTTTTTCAATTTATCTTCTTCATCGTTTGGCATTAAATATGCTCTTTTATAAGTAATTTATTTCATTTATAAATGAGTATCTTAAACATTCATCAGACTTGATTATAATTGTTATTATTATTTTATAAAGCTATTTCTTGTTGGGATCATTCCTTTCTTTTTGTAATCATCAATCTAAGATACTAATTTCTTTAATAAACGATCGGATTAAAAATGTTTTTAATGTTGTTATTAAAGTAAAGACTTTTATGTATTAAAACCCTCAAATTATTCAGTTTTTAATTTAACACTCATTGTTCTTTTTATTTAATCTTTTAATAGTTGAGTCTTCTACAATGTATGATTTTCAAATAATTCTTACAAGCTTTACGTTTCTTCCAACATTTTTTGGAATTAATAATATTTAAGCAAAAATAATGTTACTTTTTCTGATACAACTATTACTGTATATTCACGTTTCCCTTAAGTTTTGTATTCAATTGCTCCAAATATATTACCAACTCCCATACGAGATATTTTTACACTTTAATTTTCATTTACTTTGTATGATTCAACTTCTCCCTTATATATTATATAAAAGCAATCAGATATTTCACTTTATTTGTAAACAATCCTTCCTTTTGTAAATTTTATTTTCTTAAAATCGTATGCATATTATGTTGCGATTTATTGCTTAGTATCTGAAGGCAAAAAATGCTCATATAAAAATTGTAATCTTTTATTAATAGAACTGACTTATGCTGATTATAGTATTACTTTATAAGAAGGAGCATCTATTTATGCTAATTCCACAAAACCAGATGCCAAAACAGTAGCTGATCTTGGCTATTCGAAAATTAATCCAAGTTCACCAAAGGCTTCTCCTTAGGTTAAAGTCGTAATCAAATTTTATGTAAATACACCCTACTCGAAAAAATAATTAACATCAATAAATTAATCAGGATATAAATCACCTGTTTCTTTAAGATAATCTTTATATTGCTTTATTTGTTTTAATTTCGAAATATGAGAACTAATTTGATTTACAGACTTAAATGTCAATATCTTATTCAATCTTTCGATAATCTCTATTTAATGAGTTTTCTTTTATTATTCATCAAGCATATAGTACTGTTCTATAGTCTAATCTATCTCAAATTAAAGAAACTTTTTCTTTTAATAAATATGAACTGTTCCATTCAAAATTATATAAAAGTCATTTGCAGGTGAACCTGATATTGAATGAGTATATGAATACCCTCCTTAAAAATGATTTCACCTGGCTAAAACGATATATATTTCATCACTCGACAGGTTTGATAATGTAGTTATTAAATCTGATTTTTTCGATATAAATTTATTTCCTTAAAATATTTCAACTATTTGGTTGCTCTAACCAAATGCCAAATTTCCTCTTCACTTCTTTCATCTTATCTTAAGATGTTTTTGGCTTCCAAACATAAAAATAAAATATTACTTCTAAAAATGAATATTATTTCATTAAATAAATATATGTAATAAATATCAATCTAACATATAGATGAAGAGCAAGACCTATTATTTAATAAGAGTTTAGATTCAATTGTTAAATTTGAAACAGATCCAAATAATGAAAATAATTGTTTAATATTTATTTTTGGAAGCGGAAGCATCATTAATATGATTATAATTATTTATTTATTTTATTTATCAATATCAGAATGAATTTTAACTATTTTTTATTATGTCTGTTTTGACTAAGTAAACATAATATACGAATTCGCATCTTCAAAAATCAAAAGAAATTAAAATGATTAATCTTAGTCGTTTTTAATCAGCATAACAAAAAATAAAAATCTTAACAATTCGATCTAACTCAAATCATATCATTCATCCATATCATTAGTATCTAATATTTTCACAGAAGAGAAACGATTTATTTTTTTTTCTAAAATTATAAGATTTACTTAAATCACATAATTTACTTTACATTTTGAATTTTCAATTCATAATATAAACAAAATCTTAATATAGATTTTTAATTAATTAAAATGTCTATTCCAAAAAGATCATTTTTAAAACAATTAAATAAATCCTAGAGAAAATGCGCTATTATTCTTTTGATTCCTACACAATTTGAATAGTTTATTTCAATTGATTATCATTATATAGTTAGATTTTAGCAACTTTCAAATCTTATCAAAGTAAAAGTGACAATTACATAATTGTCTATATTAGATTTTTATCCATTCCTTATGCTTAATTAGATATTCTTAATAAACTAAAATTTATTATTGTTACTATAATATATTAAGATTAAGGATCGATTGCTTTTGACTTTTTATCTGTTTTCAGCCAAAAAAATACCAATTAATATTTTTAGAAAAATATCCAATTTTAATACCTAACTTTATAAAAATACATACTATCTCTTTAGTTATTCATATTTTATAATCCTTTTAAATGTCTCCTAAATAGGTTTCTCAAGAGATTTGGTGTTCTTTTAAAGCCAATTAAGAATTTGGTTAAGTTTATTAAAAATATTTAATGTTGAGAAAATATACAATTGAAATCTGAATTTCATTGGAATTATAAAAAATTATTAATAACGAATTTTACTAGTAAATTATTTTTGAGAGAAAAAGAATTTAATACTGAATAACAATTAATAAGCATTTTGTCTTTCTAAAATAGAGATGCCATATAATATTATTAAAGTTTTATTATATTTATTTTGTAATTATTATTTTATTATTATGTATAGATAATGGTAGTAAGAACATCATTATATTAAAATTTATAGAGATAATTAATAAATAACTATATATAATGCTAATTATTATTAGTTTGGTTTTATTATAATGTACTATTAATATTTTATGATCATCATTTTCCAACAAAGCCCTTAAGATAGGTTTCTTTTTATGCTCTTATGACCTCTCTCTTGTCTGTTTTTCTTGACATATAAATCTTTGTTTTTTCTGCTCCTCTGGTTTTCTTTAACTTAGATTTGACTTCTTTCCAACCCTTTCTGCTTCCATCTCTTTTAGGAATGATTCCTCTTCTTCTCAATCTGAATTTTGGTTCAAATTTAAGTAAATACCTGGAATATTTAATTATTGCTTATACTATTAAGTGTCATAAATGAGAGCAAATCCTGTAGTTCTGTTTCCTCCAAATTATGTTCTGAGACCATATACAACAACATTTCTCTCATCGGCTTTATATTTACTAGCTAATTCTTTAACAATTGATTCTTATGATGGTGTTGCCTTATTTGGATGGAGTAATTCAACACTCTTTAAATTATTAAATAAGCTTACTAATTATCTTCTATTCAAGAGTTTATTTAATAGAACTTTTCTTGTTTTCACAATGAATGTCATATGAACTTTATTTTAATTCAAAATAAATTAAATCTTTTTCTTTATTTTATGAAATGAAAATGAATAAAATTTATTCTTGAAGAGAAAGAAAAAAATATTTTAAGTAATTAAAATATGAGAAATTATTATAATGAATTAATATATTTATTTAATAGAAATGAGATTCAAAAGTTTTCATGAAATAGTTAATATTTATTTAAATAAATTAATTAAAATATATATCATCAGCTGATCGTTTCTTATTTTTACATATTTATTTCCTTCATAGTAATTTTATGAGATCCTCATTAACCATGATTATTTAACATATAAAATAATCAATAGTTTGTTGAAATTGATTGGACAGATTAATTTCATAATCCTTTAAAAGATTTTGAAAAATGAATAATATAAATAACAATATGGGAAGCAAGCCAAACAAAAAAATGAATAATTAAAATGAAATTAGCAATACACCTGAAATTAATAATCTGACCAGGCCAAGATCCACTCCTATCTGTCCATATAATCCTTATTGTATTATTAATACTATATATTAAATAGCTTTTCAAACCTAATATAATGTTACAATAAATAATGTATTATTTTTAGTAGTAAACCCTCCATATAATGATGATACTATCACTATGGCTGATGATGATCTTGATGAAGTCTGATAAAAATCCATATATATATATTAATATAATTTTGACAGAAAAAATCCTCCATTTTTGTTCTTCATAAATACAGATCTTTCAATTTATTGGAATTCATCAACAAACAATATAATAAATAAAAAAAGGAAAATTGTCAAAATTAATAAGGCATATAGTATAAGAAGTAAAACAATAACATATGGATCAATCAAATAATTTTATTAAAACCTGTTTTAGTTAATTAATGTTTAAAGGTTTTGTCAAAACATCTCTCATTCCAACTTCTATACATTTATTAATATCCTCTGCTGAATTAAATGCAGTTAATCCTATAATTGGAATATCTGGTACAATTTTATCTCTCATAAGTTCCATAAGAACTTTTGTTGTTGTCCATCCATCCATGATAGGCATTTGGCAATCCATTAAAATAAAATGAAACAATTTACAAGTTTCAGAACATTTTTCAGTACTCTATATCAATTCAACAGCCTAATACCCATTGTAAGCCTAAAATATTAAATAAAAATTACTATCAATAATCTAAATCCCATTTGTCCAATAATAACTTATAAAGCTTTTTGGTTAAAGAGATCATCATCTACAGACAATATCCTTGCACATTAACATGGAAATTATAAATTCTCAAACTTCTCTTCCATTTCTATTTCTTATTCTTCTCTGTAAATCAATCTAGATATCAAAGTGTTTGGTCTTTTACTTGATGATATATCAAGTTCTGAAATACTAAATGAAGATTTTTTTCTTCTCTTAGTTTATTTTTCTTTCTAATCACTATTTTTTATGAAAACTTAAAATTATTTACCTATTTTATTCAATTTAAGTAAATTATCTTAAAGGTTTCCTCTTTAAGTGTCTTCATCTTGTAAAAGATCAGTTTCTTATTATACATACTAATTTAATAATCCAGTCGATTATTATGGTCTAAAATAATTTGCAATTGATGAGTGATGTCTGATTGGAATTTATTATAATTGTTTATCTAAGATTAGACTATCACATTTAGGATTAATGATTATTAATAAACCCTAAATTCCCATACATAAATCTGGTACAGTAAAAGCAGCTCTTAAACTATATCTTTTAATAGTTGTACCTCCTAATATTTATGTATTAGTAGATTGGGATGTTCGAATTGTAAAGGTGATTTATGTTCCTTCGCCCATTCCACTAGAGCTTATTCTCAATTATGTTTTATTCAAAGGAGCTAGCTTAAATAAATTCATTTAACTAACAAGTAATCCCAAGCCTTACCACTCATCATGGCAAGAAAAATCTCTATTTAAATTGAAGGATTTTAAGAAATCTTAAATTTTCTATAATTAATCATCTTCAATGCCAACTCCTTAATCTTTTACACAAAAATTTAGTGTATTATCTTAACAAGAGATTTCTAAGGTTATTAATCCTCTTTCCGAAAATTTAATTGAATTTGAAATGATATTCACTAAAATTTGCATAATTCTATCAAAATCTGAATATATTAATGGAGGTACAGTGTTTTTAACATTGATATGTAATCCAATACCTTTCATTTATAATATTGGTCTAAAAATATCATTTACTTCTTAAACAATATCTTCGAAATTGAACTCTTCAAATTTATATTTAATTACATGTGAATGAAATTAAGTAAAATCTATAATATCTCTTATTAAATAGGCTTATAATTTTAATGCATTTGAAGCAGGATAAATAAAATTATGTTTATGATTTTCATTAATATTTGGTTCATTAATAAGACCATCAAGAAATAATTTTGCACTATTCAAAGGAGTTCTTAATTCATGAGAAAATGAATCAATAATTCTAACTTAAAATTTTTCTCTTGTTTCTAATTTTTATAAATAACTTTGTAATGAAATATCATCCATTATTATTAAATATTCGAGATCATTTTGACCGCAAAATATCTTACATTAAATGCTTTTTGTATAATCATCTTCATGAAATGATGTTTACTTACTTTTTGATAATTCTGCTAACAGTTCTATATTGTTCTCTTTCGAATAAAATTAATCAAGATTGCCATTTTATAATTCTACTAATATTTCATATAATGTATTTGGAATCCTTTAATTGCTTAACATTTTATTGCAACTAAAAAATAATGGTACACTACTAGCTTATTTAGGTGATTGCTTAGGTGCCTTTATACTTGTTTCTCTAACTTGTTTCCTTTTTCTCTTAATTTATAGTTTGAATTACAATTCATTCATTAAATATTTTGGTATATCTTTAATACCATCAAACATTTATAATAGAGATTGATTTTAAAACATGATTTACAAATTATCCTTTTTAATAATCATAATCCCTACTGGAATGTTTTACAATCGAATCAGCCAAGAATTACTTATTGAATCTTGTATTAAATTTATTATCTCCGAGTTTCTTTATGTTGGTTTAGTCATCTATTGTGGTAATTCAATTTCTTAATTTTGTTACATTGATGCAGAATTTTTTAACTTAAGCAATTAAATGCTACAATATACAGTGACTATATACAAAAGCGCATTTTCTTTATGTATTATGAATAATGTAATAAATAAGGCATTATATAAGAAATGTAATATTAGAGATTTTGTTTTTGTTTATTTTTTAACCATTTACATTTCTTAAGCTTTTAGTAAAATATAAGCAGTTCTTGTTAAATCTTTATCTATAAAGCAACAATACGATATATGAACACTGAGTATAATACTCATAAACCATTGAAAATATTTTTTTGGAATTATTTTTCTTTTTTGAATGATCAATACACTGATTAAAAATATTATTCCATTCATAATAAGTAGTACAAGTGATAATATTAAACTAATGTCATATAAATATAAAAGCAGTCCAATACTAACATTCATGGAAGTTGTTGAATAGAACTAAATTAATTTCCAATTTAATTGCATTATATTTATATTAGTTTTAGAGCATAATATTTATAATAATAATTAAATTGCTAATATCAATATTACAGATACTCTATTCGTTTTACAAAATCTTCTTAATCTCTATGTACATTAGAAGACTCCAAAAAATAGAATAAAATATAATTTTATTTTCCCAAAATAATTTCATTAAAACAAAATAGAATGAATTAGAAAAGAAAAATGATTCAATAAAATAATAATAAAAAATAGTTTGAATTTTATTGATTACTTTAAAAGGCAAAACAATGCTCCTTTAAGAAAGAAAAATATTTATTATAATTATATATATTTTATTTTGCTCGTGAGAGCCATATATGTACTAAGCCCTCATAGAATTTGCATTGCTTTAGAATTCAATATCAACAATTATAATTAAAATTTTTCCCTATCTTATCTGCTGCCTTAGCAGCTAATGGATGCATATTATTAGCTAAATTAAGGCGATGCAAAGATAAATTTAGATATTAAAGACGCTCTTCTTAACTTAAAACTTACGCAAGCTAAGGCAAGATTTAATCAGGTAGAAGCAGAATTTTATAGGTCTCCTAAATATTGATTAAAAGTTCTTTATTATTAACATTTGGCATGAATTTATCAATAAAATTTTATGCTCTTTCTAAAGCTTATTTTTATACATCATTTTCTAACATCAGATATGCTAGTATAACTTTTTAACTCTAATTAATTTATTTATTGGATTATTAGTCAAGTTGTGAATGGGAATCCATATTTGAAGACGATGATTGTTATAATTATTAATCCTATGAATTATTATTTATATTTATTTGATTATTAAGATTTTGTAATTTTTTTTTATTACTTTTTTCTATTTTTTTTCCTTTTTTGCTTTATTTACCTATGGATCCTTGTCCAAGCACGTGAATGGCAATGCCCTTGCCAGTTTAAGAATTTTTATTGTTTATGAATCCTTATGAATCAAAACACATTTCTTAAACAATATTGCCTCTCACGGTAGTTAAGCTCGGATCATTCCTACTTCTAACACTCGAACATTTTTCTTATTTTTTCGATGAACTTATGGACTAATTTTTAAATAGCATATACATACATTGTGAATACAAATAGAGTCCATTTGCTAATAATCTTAAATGTCTTCTTGCTCAGATGTATCACTTTCATAATTAATTGAACTTCTTTCTTCTTCAAAGAATGATTCATTTGAATGGATTTCTATCGAATCGAGTCTGAAATTGAATTCGTGGTTTAATTTTCTTTATTTCTAAATAGCTTACTTAATTGTAGACATACTAGTTTTGTTGATTATTTTATTTATTTATTCATTAATCAAGACATCTATGTTATAATGTTAATGAAAGAATTAATATTGGAATTAAAATAAATGGATTAAAATAACCTCCATACATTGTTTTTTATTGATCATATTCTTAAAAATGAGCAAGCATAAAAGATATAGCAACTTGCCTAAGAATATAGTGCAGAAAATGCTCATATAAGAGATATCGCTAAAGAACAGGCTGATCTATTTTTATCATAACTTCCTTCTTCATCTTATGGAGAAGAGAAAGTTAAAAGGTTATATTTTGATGGTTGTTTTGATTTGATGCATTCTGGACATTTCAATGCTCTGCGTCAAGCCAAAGAGCTCTGTGAAACTCTGGTTGTTGGAGTAATCAAATCAGATGCTATTGCTAAAGCAAAAGGACCTCCAATTATGACTGATGAAGAAAGATTATCTTTAGCCAGCGCTTGTAAATGGGTGGATGAAGTAGTCATACAAGAAACATATGATCCAACGATAGAATAGATAGATAGAAATTAATGTTCGCATGTTGCTCATGGTGATGATCTAGTCTAAACTGCTGATGGCAAAGACGCTTATTAACCATTTAAAGATGCTAAAAGAATGAAGTAAAGTTTTTTATCATTCCATATTTTTAGAATCTTTAAAAGAACAGAAGGAATCAGCACTACAGATATAGTAGGAAGAATGTTGTTAATGACCAAGGAGGTAATGTGGGAAGAAAAGGTAATTCTTGATTTTAAAATTTTAGAAAGTATTTTAAAAGTAAACTATTGTTGAAGCATCCAACATCAATTCATTAGAAATTGATTAAGCTTCTATTGAATAAACATTGAATAACAAGATATTAAATACAACAAGAAGAATAATGTAATTTAGCAACAATAAGAAACCTAAATCTGGTGACAAAATTGTCTATATAGATGGATCATTCGACATTCTTCATTAGGGTCATGTTGATGTTTTAAGAAAAGCAAAAGAAATGGGTGATTTCTTGTATGTAGGAGTTTATGATAATGAAGTATATAAAAAAATTCTTAAATTCCTAGACAATTAATAAAATAAAAGGAAAAAATTATCCAATTTTAAATTTGTAAGAAAGAGTCTTAAATTTATTGGCAATTAAATACGTTGATGAAGTTATAATGGGAGTCCCATATAAAGTGAACGAACAATTAATTAAGAACTTCAAGATCGATTTGGTAGTTGAAGGAAGTTGTTCTTAAAAAACAAGTGAAGATCCTTATGAATTACCAATCAAAATGGGAATCTATAAATAAATTTAAGCTGAAAATAAATAGACTGCTGATGAACTGATTGAAAGGATTGTTAGTAACAGATTAAGATTCTTAGAAAAGTATAATTCTAGAAAAAAGAAAGAAATCAATTTCTTTGAAAATCATGATTACAAAGTGGAAGAAATATGAATATCTATTTTGTTTAAGCCACAAAAATATATAAATATATATCGTAATGTACTTTATAATATTCACTATCAAACTTCTAAACGTTTTTCTGAGACATAGATTCCATCCAAAAATTATCTGATATCTTTATTTTTAACAGCGCAGGCTTAATGAATTAGAGCACATGTTAATGAAACATTGTTAAGATCATTACCAGTAAGAGTTAAAACATCTAATATTTTAAGAATTTATTCTACTCTTTTCTTCAGCTTCATTTCTGGTGATCACAACTCCTGGCAAACATTTTATTGTTCTAATTATTTTTTCACCCAAGAAATTCTTTATTTCAATGCCTGCACCTTTCTCTAATAAATTTATGATGATTGGAAAGTGAGCATATGCTAAAACCATTTTGAATTTATATCCAGAAGTAACACCTCTAATCATATTCTTTATTTAAGAAGCAACTGAATTCACTTAACATTTTTGTTTTCTGTATGATTGCCACATTCTAATGCTAACTCTAGATTTTTCTTTCTTTGTTTATTTGTTTTATTTCTTTTAAACTTAGATATCTAAAGATGCATGTTTGAAATTTCTGTTTAAAATTCCTCTTGGTCCTAAATTTCATTAATTCATACTAATACCTTTAACTTCAACTTTCTTTGAATTAACTTTAATTTCAATCTTCTCTGGGATTTCGACATGCTCTTCTGTAAGAATATATTTCATATCTTTTAATTAAAAAAAATTTTAATATATATATATATTCATTATTAAAGTGATATACCATACTCACTTGACTCACTACATTATTTCGATTTAAATTATACAACAACCCATCTATCTTTTGAATCTATCTATTAAAGCAAGTATTATTCATAAAACTCTACATATTCTTTGTTAAAAATTTGTTTGATCATTTAAACTGAATACTAATAATCATGAGGAAAATGTAGATAAATTCTAAGATTTTCATTTGTACAATCTTCACTTATTATTTGTCTATAATCAAATTTTCTCTATATTTTATAAAAATTAATTATTCCTTAATAGCCTAATTAGACTTAAATCTATTGCCAAATAATGTTGATTTTTGAAATTCTAATACCAGCTTTATCAATCTGTATACTGTTATCATCAATCTCTAATTCAAAATCTGAAAACGATTGATTGTTGTATTATAATTAGAAATAGGACATATAAAGTTATTCAGGCAACTTTAATAAAGTATTTGTGACTTTCTTGCCTTGAAATAAAGTTGTTATTTTATCTAAATTAATTATTTACTTTTCTTAACTGCTAAAACAAATTCTACTATTATTTCCAAAACTAGTGTATAGATGTTATGGATTAATCAATTCTTTTATCAACTTAAATACTGTGTGAAATTCTTTTTTATAACCTTAAGCCAAGCCAATTAAATACCATGTGTCATCATTTAAATGATACGATTTTTGAGTCTAAAATATACTCAATAATTACATTACATTAAATACACGTATAAGTCTTAGATCTGCTATCTAAATGCGAGCAATCTTCATCTGATATTTATAATAAAGTCTTGGCTTTCTTATTTTTATTCAATAATGGTTCTTCATTTTTACCTAGTGCTTTATTTTCATCACTTTTTTCTGCATTATTTTTTGCTTAATGTTTAAGATCAGGTTCATCTATTTCATTAGCTTTTGACATTTCCTTTTATGTTGTATCTTTATTTTATGGTTTTACAAGCGAATCACTACTGTTAACATTATTTTATTTATTAGCAGCTAATGCTTGAACTTTATACTAAGATTATTTATCCTAATTTTAATCCTTTTATTATTATTATTATTATTGCTACTATTATTATTATTATTATTATTATTATTATTATTATTATTATTGCTATTATTATTATTATTATTATTTTTTATCATCATCTTTTTATTTTTCTTTTTTTGATTACTCATCATTTTCATCTTTATTTTGATTTGATTTTTTTGAATTCTTATTTTTATTTGATTTTTTAGCTTTCTTTAATCCCATTTATTTCAATTTTTCATCTTATATTTTTTTATTTCTCTTTTATCGACCTTACTCTCTTAAAGATTTAGCAAATGCAATGCCAGAAGAATCCATCTAATCTTTATCTTCAGGTATACTTCTTCTTGGATAATCATCAATATCTCTAGTGGTATCTCTAATTTAAGGAACACCATTGATATTTCCTGGTTAATATCTTGGATCTTACATAGCTCTTTCTTCTCTATTTCTTTTATCATTAATTCCTCGAGTCTAAGAATATTAATCTAGATCATGATAAATGTGAAATTCTTCAACTCTTTGCTATTAATCACGAGTAGCGCCTTATTAATATCTTCTCCTACCAATATCTCTTTTAGATCTATTTAGTTCTCTTGCAATTTTATCTTCATCTAAATCTTCGTAGTCTCCTAACTCGTTTCTTCTATAGTTTGGTCTTCTAGAGCTTCTCGGATCCAAATCATCATATCTTCTTCCTTATGAATAGCCTCTTCCTCTATCGTAATAATCAGGTGATCCAACATCATCATATCTTCCGCCACCATAATTATCATATCTTCTGTCATAATTATCATATCTTTTTCTCCCATATTAATCTTGTCTTGTCCTATCATATTCATCTGCATAAGGTTGTCTTCTTTAGTAATAAGGAGGATAATCATTTCTTCTTTGATACCTATCTGGAATCCCATCGCCATTTTTATCCTCATAATAATCCTCATATTCATAATAATCATCATAATCATATTCATCATTGTAATAATCATCATCACGCCAATCTTCTCTATGACGATGCTGAGATGGTTTTCCATCTCTTCCAGTTCTATAAGGTCTATCATCATTAAAATCTGGTGGACGATGGAATTCATCTGGATTCATCAATTGATAATCTCCTCTTTCTTCTTATTACATCTTATTACCCTAAATTACCTTAAGAATAGGGTTTTCATTGTCAACATATTCATTATTACCAAAATAATTCGATTTATCTGGATTAAAATTAGGCATAGATCTTGGATCATTTGGGTCAAGTCCCTACATTCTAAATGGTTTTTTCCTTCCAAATTTACCTATATCTCTTGGTGTAATAAAATCTTCATCAGAAAACTCAAACTATTATGTATCGGATGATTTCCTTTTTTAAGGGACTTCTGCAGGTTAAAATTCTTCCTGATTAATTGGAGCTTAATCTAAAGTTGAAGACTCTTAAAAAGGACGATAAATTGAAGATTATTATTATGCAGAATAGTTATCAGTATTTGTAACTTCTTGTTGATGTGTTCTTTTTTTCCATTCTTTAACTAATGAATTGATATCATCAGGTGTAATTTAATCTAACAAGTCTTCTGGGGTACTACATGATTTTATTTTAGAATATGGACCCTAACCAGGTAAATAAAATAAAGGATTTTTGATTTATAAATAAATTTTTGATCTGTTGAGATGAGTTGATGTAAAAATGATATTTCTAGGATCATAAGGATCATAGTCTGGATGATGAGGATCATAAAATTTAGGATCAATTAATCTACTTATTAAATATTCTATTTCTTCATCAGGTACTTCTTCCCATTATATCCATGGTTCTTATTCCATTTGTAATGGTTCTTCTTGATTTATTTAGTCAGTTTTTTCGGCACTTTCATTCTGAATTTCTTCTCCGACTTTTTCTTATTATTAATCTTCTATATGTTCTACATCACTTGTTTCTGTCTCTAAAATTTGTGCCTCCTCTCCATTTCCTCCTTCTTGTAGATTCTCTTATGATACATTTTCTTCTTATTAAGCATTGATATCTTCAACATTACCTTCTTCAGTATTAGTGTTAACTTCTACCTCATCCTTTACTTCTCCAGTTTCTTCCTCTTTTGCTTATCCAGCAGTTTCTTCAGGTAAAGCTTCACCCAAAACTTCTTCTGGAACAGTATCTCCTCCTCCTTCTTCAGGTTATGCATTTCCAGAGTCTTCTTCAGGTGGTATTTCTGTTGCACCATCTTCTGGAAGAACTTCTTAATCATTGTTTACTTCTTCTGGAGGAGTTAATTCTTCCGCTATAGTTTCTTATGTAAACTCTTCATTAGGAACCTATTGGATAGGCTCTTCTTAAGGAGGTTCATATAGTTGATATGGATGTTAAGGTACTTCTCCTGTATAATATCCTTGATAATAATATGGAGTATTTGTATGATCCTAAACCGTGTGTATATTAGGATAGAGTGGGTCATTAGGATAATGAAAACTATCTCTATTAATAAAGTGTTTCTAATTTCTATATTTATGATATAGCTATTATTATTTATATTATTCTGCCTAAGTTTCATCAAATTAAATATTTATAGATTACATTTACTCTGGATCGAGAACTATGTTAATTGATTACATCTCAGCATCTCCTTATACAATGTTAATTGATTAGGCTAAATCAGGTTTTCTTTCTATTGATGTTTATTAGGTTCCTTAATTATAATGAAAATAAGGATCTTTTTTTATTTTCCTATTCCCAAATGTATTCAATTTATCATCTTCATTTATAGGATTAAAAATTTCATGAGGAATGATAGGTTTATTCTAATAACTGATTTCTTCTGGAGTTAAAGGGATGAATTATTGTTCATTATTGACATAAATATCATCTCTATGTTGGGGATTCAGTAATTCATGAGGAATATATCCACCATTTTGGATAATTTCCTCTATTGGATCAAAGGGTATTTACGGATTTCTAAATAATTCTCTTGGGCCTGGTTAAAACATAGTTTCCTCTAATTACTCTTAATTATTTTCTTGTGATTCTTAATTATCCTCTATTTACTCTTAGTTATCCTCTATTTATTCTTAATTATCTTCTAATTATTCTTAATTATCTTCTAATTATACTTAACTATCTTCTATTTATTCTTAATTATCTTCTAATTATTCTTAATTATCTTCTAATTATTCTTGATTATCTTCTAATTATTCTTGATTATCTTCTATTTGCTCTTGATTATCTTCTTATTATTATTAATCATCTTCTATTTGTTCTTAATTTTCCTCTCCTGATTTAGAGATAAAAAAATCATCTAACCTCATTTCATATTATTTGATTTTTTGCAAGTTACGGTTTTCTATATCTTGATCATTAAGGATGTGAACTTGATTAACTGATATAGTATCAATATGATTTAATTTATTATTACTCTTAAATTTAGGTTCTTTTCTTAAAACAATTTGATATTCTATAGGTACAGAAATATGTTCTTAAATCGGAATATCCTCATCTTGCAAAGTTTCTAATTCTTGTAATTCTTCGACCAATTATTCAGCCTCTCCGATTTCTCCATTTCTAATTGGATCTAAAGAAATATTCAGCTCTTCTAAAAAGACTTATTCAACTTCCATCTCCATATTGGCTCTTATACAAACTTCATAAAATTTTTCAAGTGGAATAAGGATAGTTTCATCGGTGATCATTGATAAAATATCCTTTAATCTTTAGAGAACTCTAGTTCTGTTTGATCGCATTTCGTTTTTTAAAATTGACAATAGAAAGTCTGGTTATTACTCAGGATCCAATTGAATAAGATGCTCAATTATTGTATTGTATAACTTATCATCATCCTACCATCCAACTTTAAATACTGATTGTTCAGCTGCTACTTCTTTCATTTCTTATATTTTTTGCTCTAATTTAGATGCAGCATTAGACGAAGGTGGATCTCTACTGGGATCCATCTTCAATTTTGTTGGATACTCACCTAAATGTGGAATAGGTTCTAAATCAGCAGCGACCCTCACTTCATGTTCTAATTTATCATTAAAAGAGCTTGCCGTTTTAGCTGCTGCTAATAGATCGTTATCTGCAATTTAAGAATCCATAAACCTTTACATCCATGGAGGATTATATGTAGATATTCTATCTGTTTGTATGAGTGATTAGATAACAAACTAAGCATGCGTATAATACAACAGTGTTATAATTAAATACATTTAATATGAAATACCTCATTGTAATTGCTCTATTATTCAATTTGAATCAATGTATCAGCTTCTATGCCAAAGAAGGAGTTGAAAAATGCTTTTCAGATGAAGTACCTAGTCAAACTGTAAATTTTTATAATTCATTCCTCAGATTGTTGTTATTTATCATGAATTAATGTCAGAAGGTGTTGCTAAAAATGAAAAAAGAGGTATTGATTAATTTAAACTTAGACATTTCAAAAATGATTAAAGATGGAATTAATCTTAATGTTTATGGACCTGATGGTACTATAGTCAAAACAGCTAAAACTGTGGAAGGAAAAAACAAATTGTCATTCACTGCTAAAACAAGTATTTTTCCTTTTTAAATTTTAGTGGGTAGATATAAATTTTGTGTAACCAAATCTAAGTAATTTTGGAGTGTCAATGAATATAAATATTCCATTAAAATATAATAAGGTGTTGACCACAATTTACAAGATGCAGCAAATAAGACTCACGTTGAATCAATCAAAGGTATAATTATATATTAACGACTTATTATCAAGATAGAATCTCAGCCTTGAAAAACAGAACTGATGATTTCATTTCCCTTCAATAATTGAATCGAGAATAAGAAGATAAATTAACAACTCAATCTATTGACATCAGTAGAAGAGTCACTTAAACAACCATTCTGTAGATTGTTGTCCTTCTAGCTTCTGGAGTTTATTAGATTTGGAGTCTCAAGAAGTTCTTTAAATAGAGATTCTTGATGTGATGTTTATTTTATTAAAAATTCAATGCTTCTAATTAAGGGACTTTATAAATATTCTTGCTCTCTATCATTTAATTTAAACAGATTCCTTTTAGATTACATTCATTTTAAAGAATCAAATGTCATTTAATTCTTATCAAAATGACGCCTTCAAAGATTGATTGAATTTTCTAGAATAATAAGCAAAAAATTTATATAGAGTTCTATAATTTAATTTAAATAGGCATGTGGGGATAGATATTTAAGTTACGATTTCGAATATCTACCTTAAAATAAAATGTTAAAACTAATTATCAATATCTTATTCAAAACGATAACTATAATTATGAAAAAATAACATATACTTTATATTCAATGGTTTTTAAAATTAACTTCTTTTTCAGTAAATTTTTTTGCATACACGAGAAATATACTTAATATTTTTGGTATTTAAGAATAAATTATTTTCAGCAATTAAGCTATTTTTTGGTTTTTAATTTAAGCAATATCATTTAATAATTTTTATTAATTTTACATCAAAAAATCATCTATTTTATGCTTGTGATAATTGATTAATTTAATTATATTATTAAACCCAGTGCTTTTTGTTTTAATTTTAAACGATTTTAGAATTTCATTAATTTTGAAATTATACTTAATACTTTTACATCAATAATTGCCAAAAGATATTTCTAACTTGAATAATAGTTCTATTTATAAACTTGATTTTAGACTATTTTTAGTAAAACCAAATTTTAAACAGTTTTTAATCATTTTAGGCATCTGATGACCCTAAAATCTTAAATAATCTATCTCTTTAACTTGTTTAGTTTAGATGTTATTTAACACAAAAGATTTTTAAATAATTATAAATTTCAATTATAAAAATTACAAAAATGAAGATAAAAATGTTTTTATCAATCCCTGAATTGTTTGATTCAATAACTCATTAAGATAGTGTTTTATAAAATATTTTGAATCAATAATATGATTTTTATCAATAAAAATTTTGATAATATTATAAGGTCACAGAGAAAGTTCTAAATCATCAAATAGGAAAATAAAATATGAAATAAGTTTGAAAAGTAAATATTTTGAAAAATAATTCATAAAATTGCTATAAGTAAGAGATTTTTGATATTGTTCAAAAGAGGAATTTATAAAAGATTATTTATTGCTCTTTAAATACTGTATTATTAGTGAACATGATTTAAATTATGCTCAGATTAATAAATTTTATATATTTATAAATAATATTAACATTATATTTTTATGGGAACTTGTAAAAGTTGCGAAACTCCTTAAGACGAGAAGATTTTACATGGTTTGCCTAGTGATTCGAAAAGACCTAAAAGTGTTGAGATAATCGCTCCATTGACAGGAGAAACAGAAGTAACTAGAGATAAAAGAGGACCATTTACTTATGAAAATGGAGCAACATATACTGGAGAATGGTACAACATTATTTAATATTTTGTTTTGGATTGGTATATGTCGTGATGGTATTGGTATTCAAGTTTGGCCGGACGGAGCTTGTTATGAAGGATAATGGAAAGATGATAAGGCTTAAGGAAAAGGTATCTTTAAACATGCTGATGGTGATATATGTAAATCTTTTCATGAAATATTCAGATGATGGAGAATGGGAAAATGACAAAGCCAATGGATATGGTACATATATCCATGCTGATGGTTCTAAATATGAAGGATTATGGAAGGATGATAAATAACATGGTTAAGGAACAGAAACTTGGAAAGATGGAAGTAAATACGAAGGAACTTATAAATATGGAATGAAGGATGGATCAGGAACCTATTATTGGCCAGATGGAAAAGTTTATTAGGGTTAATGGTTGTAAAATAAAATGACAGGACATGGAGTATGTCATTGGAAAGATGGAAGATGCTATATAGGTGAATGGTTAGATAACAATATGCACGGTCATGGAAAATACTCAACTAATGATGGTAAATAGTATGAAGGAGATTATTATTTTGATAAAAAGCATGGATTTGGTACCTTTACTTGGCCTGATGGTAAAAAGTATACTATGATTTATATAAATTAGATATTCCGGAAATTGGAAGAAAGGTAAATAACATGGTAAAGGTAAAATAATAGTAGATAAAATTGAAAAATATGGAATGTGGGAAGATGGTAAACGTATTAGATGGATTGAAGATGAAGATTGAATTTATTATTTTTGTAATTAATGTTTTTTTTTAATTTTTTATAATTTAATATCTATTTTTATGAGATCGATATATAAAAATGTACTTAAGAAGTTAAATCTTTGTTATTTTAACTTTTAAATATTATTATTTGAGTACTGTTTTTAATTTTGTTTGATTGTTCACAATTTACCTTAATTTTAGACTAGAATTTTTCAATATAATGTTAAAATAATATATATATGATTCAAATTTAATTATATAAGATTTCATTCTCCTTACATTAATAATTGTACAGGAAACTCACTGATGCATTTAATGAATTAATTTAGGATGCAATCATTCGTATACAAAATATAATTAAATATTATTTAATATTTATATATAAAAATGTCTAACCACCGTAACTTGAAGGATTTATTTCCTTCAAAATTGAATTACATAAAACAAAAAGTTGTAATTTATTTATTTTATATTGTTAGGAACAATAGAGTGAAACTATAAAATAAACTAACAAATCACCTTTAGGTTTAAGTTAATTTACAAGTTTTTTTTAACTTGCTTAATTATCTTCAAAATATAAAAATAAATAATCTCAATAAAGAAGTGTGACACCTTAAAAGATAAAAATTGTTCAATTAAATATATAGAAATAAGATCAATCTTAATTATAGATTTAATCTAAGCATCTACGCAATTAAAGTGCTTCAAATATTAATAGCAGTAGAAGTAGTTCATTTTTTAAAGAAAAATAAGATTATCTATTTTAAAATACAAGTTCTAGGAGCCCTATACAAACATTTTTGAAATAGGAATTAAAATCATCAAAATTATTATTGAATTCTTAATAGCATCTTTAATAAGGTTAGAATCTAGATTTATAAAGCAAATCAAAAGAGTAATCACCTTTGAAGCCAGCGTTTTTTGATAACTTAGATATAATAAATAGAAATAATGTGAGAAATAATTCGCAATCTCCAAATACATCAATTTAAAAAATATCTCCTTTTATTCATATAAAATAATCAAGTACTTAGAACATTAAATATCCTGAAAATCAATTTAAATAATAAAATAGCCTAGTTAAAGAAAATAAGCCAGCTGATAAACCATATCAATTAGTAAATAACGAAGTTCCTTAAATTTAAATAAAAAAGTAGGATTTTTAAGTTCCAAGCTAATTTAAATAAAGTAAAGGATTTGAAAATCTATTTAACTCAATGTTAAGTATTTAACACATATCTAATATCTAAAAGAATGAAAATTCAAAGAGTAATTTAAGATAATAAGAGAAACATCAACAAAGTGATGAAGAAGAAGAAACTTTGATAGTGGATTGTAACGTTTAAATCAATAAATACAGTTTTTAATTTCATTATGTAATTGGTAAGGGAGGTTTTGGAAAGGTATGGAAAGTTGAAATGAAAAAATGCAAATAGTATTATGCAATGAAGGAGATGTCAAAAGCAAAAATAATAGCTAAGAGAAGTGTTAATTCAGTAATGAATGAACGCAATCTTTTAGCTTAATTTAAGCATCCATTTCTGATTAATATGAATTATTGTTTTTAAGATAGAGAGAATCTTTATCTTGTGATGGACTTATTAACAGGAGGAGATCTTAGATATCATATAGGAAAGATGAGAAGATTTAAAGAACATTAAACTAAATTCTTTATTGCTTGTGTATTACTGGCATTAGAGTTTTTGCATAATAATAATATCATACATAGAGATTTAAAACCAGAGAACTTAGTGTTAGATAAATAAGGATATGCAAGATTGACTGATTTAGGTATTGCAAGAATTTGGAAATAAGAAAATGCTTAAGATACTAGTGGTACACCTGGATATATGGGTAATATATGAGCATTATTGGATTAGCACCTGAAGTGATGTGTAGGTAAAATCATACTATTGCAGTTGATTATTTTGCATTAGGAATTATGGGTTATGAATTTATGTTGGGAAGAAGACCTTATAATGGAAGATCAAGATAAGAAATTCGTGATTAAATTTTAACAAGATAAGTATAAATAAAAAGATCTGAAATTCCTGACGACTGGTCTGTAGAAGCAGCAGATTTTATAAATAAATTAATCTAAAGAAAACCTGCTAATAGATTAGGATTTAAAGGACCTGATGAAGTTAAAAATCATCCTTGGCTTAGAAATTTCCCATGGCAAAAACTTTTAAATAAAGAAATTGAATCTCCTTACATACCAAAAGTAAATTTTTATTCGTAAGAAGTAAATTGATGATAATGTAGAGTATCTAAATTAAATTAGTGAAGATGATGATAGTTAAGATGAATTAATTAAGGAAAATAAACTTTTACTTAAAAAGAATTCTGTTCAGAATTTATTTAGCGGATATAGTTATGAATATAATTCAAAATACACTAAGAGCACCTCTAGTACACTATTTTAAGGATGACTTTATTATTATATATTTAATATAACATAAACATAATAATATTATAAACTTACAATAATAAATTTTTGACTTATTTCAATTAATGTAAAGCTAAAATGATAAATCAAAATGAACCTAAGCTTTTTTTTAAAATGAGAGAAAGAAATTTAATAAAAGTAATAAAAAAAAAAATTTTTTTTGAAGGAATAATTCATATTTGTTAAGTTAATGAAAAATATTTAATATATTGATTTTGAATTTGAATTTTTTTTAGGGAAGAATAAATCATCTTATTAACATAAATATCTTGTTAAAAAATTGTAAATTTATTTGATAAATTAGATAAATCATCATTCTTACGATATCTTAATTTTTCTGATTATTTTATATTTCATTCATAATATTCTTGATTTTCTCCCATTTCTTATGTATTTCTATCCTCATAATAGTGACATGTGTCTCTAAGCCTAGTTTAAGCTTCAATGAATTCATCCTCTTCTATTCCCTCCTATGTATATTTATACATATAAGATTTTCGAATTTACATTTTGCTAAATTTTTCATCCAAGCTTTTTAATGACTCTGAAATACTTGTTGAATTAACCAAGCAACTT
>JPFM01000112.1:13965-169050 GCA_000733375.1 Paramecium sexaurelia | reverse complement strand
GTAAATTGATGATAATGTAGAGTATCTAAATTAAATTAGTGAAGATGATGATAGTTAAGATGAATTAATTAAGGAAAATAAACTTTTACTTAAAAAGAATTCTGTTCAGAATTTATTTAGCGGATATAGTTATGAATATAATTCAAAATACACTAAGAGCACCTCTAGTACACTATTTTAAGGATGACTTTATTATTATATATTTAATATAACATAAACATAATAATATTTCATTCATAATATTCTTGATTTTCTCCCATTTCTTATGTATTTCTATCCTCATAATAGTGACATGTGTCTCTAAGCCTAGTTTAAGCTTCAATGAATTCATCCTCTTCTATTCCCTCCTATGTATATTTATACATATAAGATTTTCGAATTTACATTTTGCTAAATTTTTCATCCAAGCTTTTTAATGACTCTGAAATACTTGTTGAATTAACCAAGCAACTTCCAAAATAATCAAAATTTTGATAACTTTTCTTACATATATTTGTAAAAAACATATTCACTTAGAATACTTTTCTGGCAATATTACTTTTATAATAAGAATTATAATTTTCTATAAAATTTTAGAAAAGGGAAGTTTCTTTATCAATTTCTTTATTTGAGATATTTCCTCTTAAACTAAGAGCAGCTGTAAGAAATCTTCCATGTGTGTAATCAGTGCTAGCTTGATTATGATCTGTTGACATTAATTCCTTAAAAACTTAATATTCATTCATCTATAAATATTCTTTGTAATAGTCGCTATAAAGATTATTAGTCAAACCAGAAGTTAAGAGCTTTAATTCTGGAAATGGAATTAAATTTGTAGATAGCTTTCTCAAACTTGAATTTATATCCCCAGGATGTCTAAAAGGAGAGGAATTACAAGATATTGTTTATGCAACAAGAAGATTTGCATTATCGTATTCAAATGTATTTCCTAATCTGGTAAAATTTTATTTAAGCCCTTAGTTATCATAAAAAATTAATTATTCTGCAGAATCCATCAACATGTTAAACGCTAAAGTAGAATTGTAAGGAGAAACTACACACAAATCATTTTATTAAATAGATGGAACCAATAAATTGCACTGAGTTATAATAGATTAATATTCTTCTTTTATTCTATCTGATAAAATTGCTGATAATCCAGATCCAGTATCTACTCTACCACCAATTATAGACGCAAAAATTTAGACCCCTTAAAATGAATCACATTATTCTATTTCTTGTCTTATACTATCTATAAGGATATCAGTAATTTCATTTGAGCAATTATTTTTTACATATCCAAAATTATTGCCAGATGAATAATTAAAAGAGAACTGATTACAAGGATTAAAATCAACATTTGTAAAAGGTAAATCCTATCCTAAATCAACTTAAATAGCTCTAGGAAGAGGCTTTTTCTCTTGTAAATTATAATAAACAACATTCGAAGTATTAAATAAACTATTATTATTATTGGATCCAACTTATTCATTATTGAATTCACAATCTTTTATCATTTCCTCCCAAAATTTCAAACCCATTTTATTCCCGAAACCCCCTACTTATAATACTAAAATTTCTCTCATTGTTCACAATATGAAATATTTGCTAAAATATTTTTCCAAAAATACTAATTTATATAATCAAATACATTATTGTTTTTTTGATTATTATTATAAATTGAATTACTATTTATAACAGATCTTTAGAAGAAATTCTATTTTAATGGTATTATTTTGGTTTCTCTATTAAGTTAAAAAAGTTTCAAAATTAGAGAATATTTAGACTGTTATAAAATCAAAAATTTATTGATTAGATATAATCAGCCAAACTAGTTAAATAAAAACAACAATGAAAAGTAGAATAAAATTATAAATTCTTAATTATTTATAATTTATTATTTGAATAATAAAAAATCAAAGTGTAGATTTTTATCATTAAAGGTTGAAATATAATAGTATTATAGTTTTTATACATTTTTAATTTAAAAACTTTATTTAACAATTTCTATAGAATGCTTAGTTAATTCGTAATAATTTGTTTAATTATTAAGTTGACATAATTTACTTAAAGGAGGCTTTAAATTAATTTAAATACTTAATTGCTATAATTATTCATTTAATTTATATCAGATGTTTCGATAAAATAATGATCATTCAAGAAATCAAGAGTTAAATATTTAATCTTATTTCAAAAGTTTTTATTGAAGTTCTATAAAATGGAAATTAAATCTTGTTTACAATAAGCTTCCATGCAACTTAAATATTATTCGGCTTTAAAGTTTGATTTTACGCATTAATAGTACTAGAGATATAATTTGAAAGAATACTTAAGTTTCATAATTTGAAGATTCTTTTGAATAATATTTAGAGAAACAATTATGTTAAGTAAACATACAAATATTATCAGAGAAACATTTGTCAGCTTAATTTTAGCAAAATTATCCTTAACATTTTTCATATGAATTTATAGGGTCTTCTTCATATCTTTTATAATATATTCTTTTTTAGGCACTGAGTATAATGCACAATGTAAAAGTTAATTTAAGCATTTTTAATATTTTTTGCTTTAAATTAAAACAATGATAATGAATAATTAATCATAACACAAGAATTGATTTATTAACTAAAATGTTAAATTACATATGAAAAAGTATTTAAAAGAATACGACGCTATTCATTCTTCTAATATTAAATAGACAGAAATCCTATTTTAGATAAAACAAATAAATTTTAGTGTAAGTAATTAATAAATCTATAAAACTCACTATATTGATCTAACATAAACATGCTGGTGATGGCTTAAAGTTCTAATCAGAATTTTAAATGCCTAAAAAGTTTTTTAAAAATACATCAATTTCTATCTTCCAAAAAATAAAATGTTGTTTTCTTAAGAAATTAATAGAAAGATAAAATGATAGAATTTCTGATTCACAATAAATAAATTAAAAATTATATAAATAAATATACTATTATAATATTAATTCTGTTCGAAATGTTCAATAGAAACAGAGAGATTTTAAATGATGAAGAAAGCAACTTGAGTAAATAAGAATCATCAGAATGTAAAAATATAATTGATGAATTTACTTTCTATCCCTCTCCTTTGAATGATACTGGAAATGATTCTGATAAAGTATAACATTATGGATCAGAAGAGGAAGATGTGGATGAAGTAGAAGAAAGCGATGAATAAAAGAATCCAAAAAATTATAATAAATATTTATTAAATTAAGGTCCTTTTAGTTTCCAAGGATTAAAAGATTCAATCAACTTTTAAGATGTATTTTAAAACTAATAAAAGTAATAAAAATAAAATAAAAAATAGAAACAGAGAGATTTTAAATGATGAAGAAAGCAACTTGAGTAAATAAGAATCATCAGAATATAAAAATATAATTGATGAATTTACTTTCTATCCCTCTCCTTTGAATGATACTGGAAATGATTCTGATAAAGTATAACATTATGGATCAGAAGAGGAAGATGTGGATGAAGTAGAAGAAAGCAATGAATAAAAGAATCGAAAAAATTATAATAAATATTTATTAAATTAAGATCCTCTTAGTTTCCAAGAATTAAAAGATTCAATCAACTTTTAAGATGCATTTTAAAACTAATAAAAATAAGAAAAATAAAAAAAATGTTGTAAAATAGTTAAAATGGTTTTAAATTCAGAAAACAATTTCAATCTGCATGAAAAAAATTCTAGTTTAGAATAGAATTAAAATGTAAATTAGAATTAACAAGTTCAATAGTAAAAATAACCCTAAAACAGCATGAAATTTAGTATTGATTCCATAATGTAGGAGTATAAAAAGGAATTTGAATTGATTTCATTACTTGAGGAATATTTACTTGGTTATAAATGTAAATTTTGCTAAAAGAAAATGAAAAAAGATGCGATACAAGCTCATGAAGAATAATGCTTATATAAAGAAGAACAGTATGATGAAATTTATTGCCCATATTGTGGTGACAATATAATCAGACACTTTCTTAAAGACCATTTTGAAGAGTGTGATTTATATTATCAGGATTAGTTCTTAAAATTAGAAGGAATTAAAGAATGCAGTATTTGTATGAATTAAGTAACTGAAAATAAATACATGCTCAAATGTAAACACTAATTTCATTTTGATTGCATAAACGAATGGGTTTAGATAAAAAAAGAATGCCCAATATGTAGAAGTGAAATCTTAGAAATAATTATCTGAAATATTTCTTAACTAAATATTTATAATAATAGTTTATAGAAATTCTTCATTTTAATAGAATTAGAATCATGTATAAATTTTAAATATATTGAAATATAAATATTCATGCAAGATAAATAGATCCTTGAAAACCTTCCATTAGAAATAACATAAGATATTTCTATTTAGTAGAACCCTTTAATATAATAAAATGGTTAGAGTTAAGAAGAGTATGAATCTAGATTCATATCATGCCCTATTTGTCAAGATATCATGGAAGAATCTTTTTATTTTTATCATATAGAATTTTGCCAAATATAAATAGGAAAATTTTCTTTAAGAGAATAGAAATGCTAATAGTGTGGAGAATAAATAGTTTTGGAATACTTGAATGATCATTTGGAAGTTTGTGAAGGAAACTTTGAGATTGAAGTATAATGTCCTTTTTGCCAAATTCCAATTATTAAAGCTTTCCTCTAGAATCATATTTAGGAGTGTACCAAATTCTTAACATAAAAATAAAAAGAACTACAAGGAATTCAAAACTGTTAAATATGTTTAGAGGACATAGAGGAAGATTAAACCTAATTGAATTGTTCTCATACTTTTCATAAGAAATGTGTTAATAATTGGATCAAAGTTGCAAATAAATGTCCTGTATGTAAAAGAAAACAAGAGTGATTATAAAATTTTATTTATTTAATATTAACACTTATCTATTTAATAAATTCAAAATCCTAACATAAATAAAGCTAATTGATGAGATAAAGAGATTATTTTTATATATTTGTCAAATGAATATTAATAGAATCAATTTTAAGTTAGATGGAATTATAATACGATTCCATTTGATTTTGAAGATGGCATATAAATAGACTCAGTATAAATATTAATTAAAATGTTGTATATTTATTTTTATTAAAATAAATTTAATGAATAGTGAAAATTATAAGACAGAAATTCATAATATGATTGAAAATGGTAAGGATCCAAAAGACATGGTTATTTAAATGTGCCGTCCATAATGTAAATGGTACGATGATAAGTATGACAGATGCGTAAAAGCTTTCCTTTCCTTGAAAAATGCTGATCCTGAAAAGAATTGTGTATAATTTAAATTTATAGAAAAGATGTATCCTTATAGAGACTTGGTGACTTGTGTTGAAGCTTGTGTTTAACCAAAAATTTAGCATGCTTTAAGAGGAAACGAACATGGTTCAATATTTGCATGAAATATATATAATATTAAGTAATTATCAAAAAAACAAGAATATACATATGTATAATATAAAATTGTTTTGAATTATTATTTTACATTTATTGACAAGCATTAATAAATAAATGAGATTGCAAAGCTATTAATTTATTAATATCAGATGACTATTATCTAATATATTATTTATTGAATTCAAGAGACATTAGTTGTTTTTATTAAAGTAGAACTTGTATAAATTTTATCTTCTTTCTCAAACTGAGAAGCTTATTAGTCCTAATATTTCACAAATTTATATTGGATAGTATGAATTATATAGCAACTAGCCAAATTATGATTTTATCATGTAATTTCCTTCTTAAAATATATTATATTATATTATATTATATTTATTAGACTAATTATTATTTAATATTTAGAAAGCCTAATATTAAAGTGAGAAATAGTGTAAAAAACTAATCTTCCAGAATTCCTCAATCTGTTTGACATTATTTGAACAGATTTCTCATAACTTGACAAACTAATTTAAAAGCCTATAATTCTTAGATAAAAGTTATACCAAAGTGATGTATTGTAAAAAGAAATAGTTTTTATTTTGATAGTTATTTGTTTTAACTAAATAATTCAACATATAAGTTTATTTGTCTTTAGAAAAGTACAAAATAACTTCGAAATGGTTTGAATTAATCTAAATAAAAAGTTCTAGCTTGTTTCTGCAGTATGAGAGAAGTGCTAATCTGTTTTAGGGTCATTTTTGCTAAAAATAATAGTAATTATAATAATTTTAAAAAACTCAAAAACAATTTTTTTTAAGTCCTGTTGTTCTGAAGGTCAACTAATCAGAAATAAATATATTGGTATATTTAAGTATAAATATTGAATTTTATGAACTTAGATTTCCTTTATTAAACAATGTAAAATTTACAATATATTGCATTAATACTTTATTTTTTTTCATTTAGTATGTCATACATAAATCTATTCATAATTTCATTTTTACATATCTAAATTTACATGAGAAATCTGAAACCAATCCAAAATGTTTTTCTAAGATAAGATTATGATGTAGGTAAAATAAATTTAGTAGTCTTACATGGTTTATTGGGTTCAAAGACAAATTTTAAGAATTTAGTTAATAATGCTTAGATTAGCAAACATCTAAAATCTGCATACTTATTAGATATACGGTAAGATAAAATAGATTATTTAAGAAATCATGGAGATTCTCCATAAACGCAAACTATGAGCTATGAAGAGATGGCATGTGATTTGAAACACTTTATAGTCAATCATAATCTTGAGAATGTAGTATTATTAGGACATTCAATGGGAGGCAGAATTATATTTTCGTATTTGGAGAATTTTCCTAATGATAGACCTCTTGGAAATGTAATAGTAGATGTAGGGCCAGGAAAAGGAGAAGGGAAAAATTATTTTAAGAAAATATAAGAGATTGATCTTAAAAATAAGAGTATAAAAGATATTGAGAACAATATAAATGAGGTTGTGAAGAATAAGGAAATGACTAAGTTAATATTAGCCAATCTTACTTCTACATGTAAGGAGGGACAGAATATCGATTATGTATGGAGATTAAATATTGATTCAATATCAAAGTTTTTGAACTAAGGATATAAAGAATTTAGAAGTAATTATGATGGTCCTGTGTGTGTAATATGCGGAGAAAGATCAGAATATGTAAATTATAATGAAAGAGGGTGCTTTTTATAAGTATTTCCAAAAATAGATATTGATAAAGATATACATTTCATAGCAGGTGCAGGACATTGGGTTTAAGTTGAAAAACCCAGAGAGTTTATTAATTTGACTAGTCAATATTTATCTTAATTTTGAAAATAATTAAAAAATCATTTCTTATGTTACTTTCTAAAATTCACGCTATTCTATTTTTTTTTTGACTTGTTCTTTTTATCATTAATTTAAGTTGGTTAGATTTTTTCCCTCTCTTATTGTTTGACTATAACACTTTGAATATCTCCAGCTTGATTCTCAGTTTATTCAAGTTTGAGAAATTCCTCCTCTCCCAAATCATGTACTTGAAAATTATTTGGATTTTTGTTCTATAAATTCTATTCTGGCTCATCAGTATCATAAAATTCATAGATACTAATTAACTCTTCATAACAGTCTTCTGGGATATCATAATTATCAATAAGTCGGCCTAAATCCATTTAATGACCTAAGCTCAATTCATCAGGATAGGCATCATATTCATATATAGCATCTTCATATTCTTAAGATATTTCTAAATATTCATATTTCTAAAATACCTTCAAACCATTTGTCTTCTCCATCTACCACTCTTTTGATAATTTTGGACTCAATACTTATTAAATGATATATGTACTTTGAGTAGTTGAAGAGTTCACAAAAAAAACACAAAAAATATAGATAACTAAAACGAATTTCATTTTGTAATTATTGTTAAATGTAAGAAAATTTAATTCAAATTGACTTTTCATAAATAGAAAGCTTGGATCCTTGCATTCAAGGAGGATATAAGATAATTTTTAATTAAGAGATTCCTTTTATGATTAAATTTCCAGATTAAGAAGATCAAAGCATAGTTGAGACTATCAGAGTGAGAATTATGATATTGGTATGAAGATTTAAAATTATCAAAAATAGGGGAATGGAAAAGACTTATAATAATTAACTTTAGAGTTGTCAAGTGAGAATGATTTATTCTTCTATTATTTTCATACAGTTGATAAAGACAATTTTCAAGTTGTAAAAACAAATTAAAAACTCAATACAGATTTCTTTGGATACCCAGAAGTATGTGTAAAAACTTTCAGGAGATGTTAATTGGAATAATAGCAGTAATAAATTATTTATTATATGGCAAGTTTCGCTCCTGTTTTATATATTTAACAGAATGCAAGAGCATAAGTGAGTATTATTTAAACATTGGAATACAAGGAATTGACATTAATAACTTTTGAAATGATTGCAGGGGATGAAGAAATTATTAAATAACATGTCTACTATAAACATGGTGCAGTGAAATCTAGGTTTTAGATATTAAATGCAAAAATAAAAGATGTAAATAAATTATTATGAATTTTTACCATTAGATACACGAATTAGTAAAAGTTAAGAATCCATAATTGTTGCTTCATTTATAAAAATACCTTCCTAATTGATATGCAATATTATTTATTTACGAATTTTGTAATTTTTATTTGTATAATAATAAATCATTTGATATTATCTTATATACAATAATTATTTTAATATGGATAACAATATTGTTATTAAAAAATAATGGTTCATAAAGTCATCATAAACTAAAATTGAAGATGCTTATGAATTTGATCACAAGAAGGTATAAATAATGAAAAGATTATAAAGCTACTTGGTTAAGGGACTTATGGTTAGGTTGTAAAAGCTAAACTAAAAGGTTCAAAATATTACAGAGCTATAAAAATTATTCCAAAGAGCAAAGTAAGAAACCCTGATCGTTTTAGAAGAGAAATTGAGATAATGCGAAATTTAGTATGAGTGACAGAATATTTTTAGGATCATCCAAATATCATAAAATTATTTGAGACTTTTGAAGATGCCAGAAATGTATATTTGGTGATGGAGTAATTGTTATAATATTGTTAGATTATGTGAAGGAGGCGAATTATTTGATAGGATTATTGATAAAGGTCATTTTTCGGAGAATGAAGCAAGAATAACAATTCTGTAGATTATGTAAGCTGTCAACTATTGTCATTAAAATGGAATTTGTCATCGAGATTTAAAGCCTGAGAACTTTTTGTTGTTGACAAAGGCTGATGATTCACCTTTAAAAGTCATAGATTTTGGATTGTCAGTTATATTTCATGATAATCATGTTGAAAAATTGAGTTAAGGAAAAGTCAGCATGACAACTAGAGCAGGAACACCTTATTATATATCTCCTGAAATATTGGATGGCAAATACGATGAATCTTGCGATATTTGGTCAGCTGGTGTTATCTTATACATTCTTTTATCTGGAGTACCTCCATTTTATGGAAATACAGATCCAGAAATTTTAGATGCTGTGAAAAAAGGAATTTTCACATTTAACAGTATGTTTATATAAATATATTAATAGTTCCTGAATTCAAAAAAGTATCTGAAGGTGCAAAGGATTTAATTTCTAAAATGATATGCAAACCAGAAAAAAGAATAAAATCTCACGAGATTCTATAGCATCCTTGGATGAAATAATAATAATCAACAGGTTCATTTTTAAGTGTAAATTATCATTCATTAAAGAATTTTACAAATTTTAATAAATTAAAAAAGGTTAAAAACTTTTAAAATGATTTAGGTCACTTTAACTTACATAGCATCATAATTATCAGAATAAGAAATATCAGAGTTAGGAAAATTATTTAAATAATTAGATAAGAATGGAGATGGTGTTTTGACAATGGATGAATTAACACATGGATTAACAGGTTTGAAAAAGGAATCATAAAATGAAATAATGAGTGTTATCAAAAGTATAGATACTGATGGTTCAGGAACTATTAATTATACTGGTAAATATGTTAATTAAAACTGATTAGAATTCTTGGCAGCGACAATAGAAAAAAGTGTATATATGAAATAAGAAAGATTATTCTAAGCTTTTAAAATGTTTGATTTAGATGGAAGTGGTAAAATATCTAGAGATGAATTGAGATAAGTATTAGGAAGTAATTCATTTATAATAATAAATTTTTAGAAAACGGCTCTGGATTTGATGATAACACTTTCAAAGCTTTAATTGCTGATGCTGATAAAGATGGTGATGGCGAAATTGATTACAATGAGTTTATTGAAATGATGGATAAAATGAAGTCATGAATAATAGAATATATATATATTCCATAATTATAATTAAATTGTTTTTAAGTATTAATTCCTAAAATTATTTCAAATTTTCACTTTAAAATTTCATAATATAAAAATGTTCAATATTATATATATACACATTTCTTATATATATTTTTTAAGGGTATTCATAAATAGTATGCTGCTTTCATAACTAATTATTTTGTCACTAATTTTGCTTTACTGTTCTCCTTACATAATTATTCAATTTATGGTTTATAGTCTCCAACATCTCTGAAGGCCAATAAAATAATCAAACTAAATAAAGCAGCTCCCTTAATATTGTGTTCTGGACTCTTGCAAAATTCAATCAATGATTTTATATAAGTCTAAAAGTTAATAAATAATTAATGAATACATTTAAGTGGTCTTATTCTAAATTTATAGTCATTATCATAATTATTTATTCATTTTCATCCAAATGACTCAACTCAAGTTGACTTTAAATTTCATTATTTGATAATTATCTAAAATATATTAAGATTAATTTTTACTTAAGAAGTGGAGCTGAGAGTAAATTTCCAATAGGTTCCAAAGCTAACTTACAAACTTACCTGACTTAAACACTTTCATCTAATAAATGTAACATCACTGAAACCAATGCTTATCTCAAATAAGACATTATTTATTCATTCATAATTTCTTCTACAAAACAAGTATTACATAATTTTGAAAAAAGAGAAAAAGCAGAAATCCTTATCTTAGTCATTGTCTTTTCAAAATTAGCAGTTGTTGTAAATATCAATTAAGGAATATAAGCTACGAAATCAGTCTAAGAATCAACAAGATTTTGTAAACTAATCATAGCACTCCTTACACATATTTCTTGTTAATCATCCAATAAACTTATAAGACATTCTATAATCTCTTATAAAAGCTCTTTATCAATTGTCTCATCAGCTTTTAAATAATATGATAATCCTCCTAATCCAAATGCTACTTAAGCTCTTACATTATCACTATCATCCTCAGCTGATTCTAACAATGTTTTTAATAAATTTTCATAAAGATTTTATTAAGCGTATTCTTTCTTATAACTTCTTATAAATTAATTAATAACAACTATCGCACCTAGTCTATATGATGATTGTTCCTTTTTTGTAAATCCTTCAATAAAATTAAATAATTTCTATTAATCTTAAAATGAAGTTCCTTTACAATAAATCATAACGATCTCTTAAACTCCATCTTCAACTTCCTCTTCAATAAGTAATTTCTTGAACACATGTTATGATATCCCATCTATGTTACAAATTGTTAAAAAGTTTTGAAATGCCCAAATTGCAGTTTAAACAGATTAAGATGATCCAGATAACTTAGGATCATGACAGGTCATAAATCTTAATAAAAATGTACCCAAAATGCTAGCCATTGATTTAGGTAACATTTCAGCTAAGATTTTGTTTTCATCAATTAATAATTATCCAATAAATAATGAAGCATTAACTAAGTAATTTCCAATATCTCCAGTTACAACTAAAATATAATAAGTAATGTTTACTTCCTTCAGGATTATTTAAAACATCGGTAAGAAATTTAAAACTCTAAACCATAAATGTTTTCTTTTAACTTAAACAACTCAAAAATAATTTTGGGAACATCCCCACTGGAAATTCTGATTAATTATCTAATATTATTTTTAAAGAATCACTCAAATTATTTTGTGCCAATAATTCCATAGCCTTACCGAGATTAGAATAGCTATGTTTTTAAATAATATAATCTTACATCAATTCTTCAGATGATGAACCTGCTCCTTATTGACAAATTAATTGCAATAAAGTTAGAACTCTATTTAAATCAGTATAGTCACTTTAATATATACATTGAATTAGAGAAACAAATCCATGAAGTGATTCTACTATAGGTTCATTCAAAAGATTCTATAATTCTTACATTAATGTTGTTAATTCATTATGATGTAATTTCTCTCTTAAAGATTTTATTAATTGAGAATTGAATTCTTCATCAGTTTTCTAATAAATATCTAAATAAACTCCCAAAGATAACATCACTTTCTCTAATATCAAAACAACTGATCTTTTAGAATTTGTATTACGATATAATATTGAAAGTAATGTCAAAATAACTTTAAAATAATTCTTATGATTTTATTCAATCTTTAATTTTACCCTTTATATACTCTTTTACAAAATTTCAATGAGTTAATCATTATCTTTAATTGATTTAATTAAATACAATAAAGATTACCAAACTGAAATATTTTATGAATCTTCTTCTAATTTAATAGTTCCTAAAAACAACAAAAAACAATTTTAAAACGTTATGTTAACTTATTCAATTGATAGATCATATTTTTATTCTAAATGTGTACTCAATAATTATTTAACTTTATTGTATTCAATAGGTGCCAAACGATACTATAGATTTATTGTATTTAAATTCCTGAATATATTTCCTCTAGTGATATTTTTTTGACAATGATTCAACACTTAATCTCTATATTTTTGGTAACTTAGCAAAAATGAGGATGCAGCTGCTTCATCAGTATTTTCAATAGATCTTTCTATAGCTTTACTTATAGATTCTAATGATATTTAAAGTGAGTTGAACAATTGATCATGTCCTATAAATGGCATAACATTAGGTAAGATATTCTTTTCCAATATTTCTAAAGAAACTTATTTAGCCAAACATCCATATGCTATTAATAATGTAGCACGAAATGAAGCTAAATATTCATCACTTCCACTCTTCTAAAACATTGATAGAACGCTTTCTTTAAAAGAACCTGTATTTTTTTTTTAGATTACTTCACAATTTAATATAGATTTCACCTTGTCCAATACTAATTGTGTGTGTCTTTCACCTATATAGCCAAAACACTCAGCTACGCATAGTCTAAGATTAAATTCTGGTTCTTATATGGGAACATTTAGATTTAGAGCTTGATTAGTGTATTCTTAATGACAAATGCTAAACAATTTATCTAAATTATATTTGATGGTTTCTTAATTAGTTAAAAAACTCATTAGAGTTGCTTGCATTTTCATTATTGGTAATCTCAATGCCTGTGAGTTTAAGTACATGCTAAGTTAAACTTAGAAATCTTCTTCTATATAAGAGAGTTCTTTGTTTTGTATAAATAATGATAAGCATACTTTCCAAATTTATTGTACTTTTTCTTCATAAAATTCATCTAAAGGTCTTTTATTTATTAAGTATTATTTTAGGGTTTCAACATTTTAATGAAAACCACTCTAGACTTTCAGATCAAATGTTTTTATAATATATGGTAAGATATTAACAGCTTCATATCCTAGATTTGGAAAGAAATATGGAATCTATATTAGTAGTAACATTCTAACAACTATAACATGTTAAGCAACAGGTGAATTATGTGTTATGATATTTAATTTCTATAAGATCTATGTGTAACATTTAAATATGTGTGATAATCCTGGAGAAAACTTCTAATTGTTTATGATTTCTAATCCCATTGGCCATAACAAATCATAAAAATATTGATCTTATGAAAGTGTTGTCAATATTTTTTATGCTCTACTTTTTAATAGCTTTCAAATTATAAATTTGAATCTTACTTCTAATGTGGTTTCGAATGGAGCAGCTCTTTGTTTTCCATATTCTTCCAATTCTTTATCATGTATTGAGACTTGATTAAACAAATAAAATAGCAAGGCTTTAACATCTAAGTATGTTTAATTGATTGGTTATTCTTCATCTTTAAGTTTGTAACATATTTACAAAATGATTTCACAAATTGCATATCTTACTTCACAATCTTATTCGAATTACAAATTTAATAATTATAAAACTAATTGTCTTTTATAAGGTTCAGAGATCTATTTGAAATTTCTTGACAAGATGAAATTGCAAATCCAAAGACAAGAAACTCTTTCAATCGAATCTTTACTCTATATAAATATTTAATATTTATAATTACATTAATTCTTCCAATAAATAAGTCTAAGCAATTATCTATATTGAATTTAGAGACTGTTTACAAAAGAGTTAATAAATCATTCTTGTACTTTAAAGCATTTGGATCAAATGGATAATTAGGAGAGAAAATAGGATTTTTATAAAATTCATACAATGAAACCATAATAGATTTAATAATTCCTTCATATCCAATTCTATCCAATTGATACAATCTCTCTAAGAATTTATTGAATCCTTCAAATAAAGGTCTTAATTAATTGTTTTTCTGTTTCAAAACACTTAAGTATACTGAAGTTAATCTTTCTAAACTTCTTTCTAATCTCTCTCTAGATATAAATTAACTCATAAATCCAACTAATGATAAGACTTAAAGTTGTGTTGTAGTTTACATCCAATCCTTAATAATTTAATCAAAAATTAGCCAACTAACATTTTATACTTATTCTTAGTTAATCTAAATTTAATTCTCTTCGAAGTGATTGAGTGTTTTATATATAGATTATAATAAAGAACAATAATCTAATCTACATTAGTCTGTTTTTACTAAAGAGAGAGATGATAAAATCTTTTATAAGATTTCATATGAAAATTGCCTAAAGTATTCTTTGCCTAAAAGTTTGTTATATAAGAATTTTACTTTATGATTCAAAAATCTATTATATGATTTTTAGAATAACTATTTCAGGAACACGTCCTGATTCAAAAAAATCAGAGATATGATTAATGATCAATTCATCGAAAACATCCATTAATTTTATGTGGATATCAGTGAGCAATTAATTTAATTCTTCTGAAATTTAAGGTTGACTAAGTATTCGATTAATTATTCGTTTTAACACTTATGTACATTGAATGACTGCTAATTTGGCATCCTCGGTACGAGTTAACAATCCAGCAACTTGTAATGTTAATCTTAATACTCTGATGTATTCATTATTAATTTCAGCCATCTAACATTACACGTAATAAGTACTTCATCCAAAATCTCAGAACATTTACATAAATAGACAACAGGATGTTTTTACATTACTTAACGACTTATTTATTCACTTTGCTTTTCATCTCCATCTCGAATAAATTGCTAAATTAAATCTAGGATAATAGAGAAGCAACATACTTTCCAGCAGCTAACTCATTTTAAATTATTAATAAAAATATCAATGTCACATAAAAAAACTTATTTAATTGTTAGTTCAACTAATCAAACAATATAAATTCTAATTTAAAAATCTCTATTAATTGATTATTTACATCAACCTTTTTCATAATATATGAAATTTCTGACATTCCTAATGACGATCGTCTGAACAAAGAAAAAAATGTATAAAAATTATATTTAATTAAACAGACTTTTTTTAATTTAACAAAATTTAAACTGAATGCAACGAGTACCACAATTTGTCCAAAGACCTGTTGTATAAGATTCTTTTCGTTAGTCTTTCAAATAGACACCTGATAAAGAGAACTCCTATGCATAATTACAAAAACGAAAACCAATATAAGCTTATCCCTAATATCAATCTACTCAGACCCTCCAAAAACCAGAAATGCGTCCTAATTCTTCATAACCAAGACAACCATCAGTTCAAGTTGTCCCAAGACCATCCTCTGCATCAAATGATAAAAGAGCTTTTTCTAATTAGAAACAACCATCAAGATGTTCATTTAAGGAATTGAAGAATTCAACATATATACAACCATAATAAGCAACACCATAATCAAGATATTATTCATTAAAACAGGTTCCAGACAACAATCTAATAAAATCTTAATCTAATTAACAGTTGGCAAACAAATAAATTGATTAATCAGAATATAAAAAATTACACGAAAAATTATTATTTTTAGAAAACAAGATCAATAAAATTAAATCAAATATTGAAATTAGTAATTCTCAATTATAAAAACAATCAGAAAGATCAAAACAAAAACCTGTTGGTTTGGCAGCTAAATTTTTTTAAAAAAAAGATTAAGAAAATAATGAACCAAAAGAAGCAACTACACCAAAAGAATTAACAAAATGTGCAACTGCTCTAAATTTATAACTCAATAAAGCTTTAAAGCAAAGTCAAATAGGAAAAGAGAAACAATCAAGTATTAATCTAGATCAATTTGTAACATAAGTTAAATAGATAAAAAAGACAACTATACCATAATAATCTTAATTAAGTAGACATTAATCATTAGAAATAAATCAAAATGCTATTCCAATTACTAAAACAATCATTAATGAGAAATCTCATTCATCTTAAAACCAAAAAAAGATGATAATGTAATAAATAAAATTTAAATTTAGTTTATGTATTATATTTCAAGTGTAATAAGAGCATTAGTTTAAGAATAAGTTAACAAAAATGATGAAGTCGTAAGAGATCATATAGTATAAACAATACAAGTATACTTATAAATTTATAATTTAGGGATTAGAATACGCAAGAAATCTATAATTATAATTCTAAGAAGATAAAATTATGAATTTGCCAAAATCTACTCATCTTAAAACTTTGGTTTTTGATTTAGATGAAACTTTAATTCATTGTAATGAAAGTGTTGCCGTTCCTGGAGATGTAATATTACCAATTACATTTCCAACAGGAGAAACAATCTAAGCATCAATCAATATTAGACCATTTGCTTAATAAATACTTTAAGCCTTATCTCGACATTTTGAAATTATTGTTTTTACAGCTTCCCATTCTTGCTATGCTAATATTGTGTTAGATTATTTGGATCCCAAAAAATAATGGATTAGTCATAGGCTATTTCGAGATCATTGTTTATAAACTGAAGAAGGAGCTTATGTGAAAGATTTAAGGTAATATTTATTTTAATTTTTATAGAGTATTGGGAAATAGAAAATTATAAAATATTCTTCTAATTGATAATGCTAGTTACTCATTTGGATAATAAATTGATAATGGTGTTCCTATTATTGCATATTATGATAATAAATAAGATTAAGTAATCTATTTATTCAAATTTAGGAATTGTTATATTTACAAAATTATTTGATGAAATTTAGAATGGTAACTGATGTTAGAGAACTCAATTCATAATTGTTAAAAATGAACTCATATACAAATTATTAAGACCCATTGCATTTAGTTTAAGATTTATTCCCTGATTACTTATAAAAATGATTAGTTTTACTTTCATTTATAAATAATAATATTATGTAAAATCATTTAATTTTTCTTTTTAACTTTCTATACAATTCTGGATATGCCCAACTTAAAATGAGTGCAGATATCTTAATTATAAAAAATGCTCCTAAAGTCAAAAGGACTGTGACTACATTAATAAATGCAAATATATCCTAATATATCCAAAAAATATCTAAAAGGGCAACAACAAATGCAATTTAACCATGAAGAGTTTTTAATACTTTTTTATAGACCCATTGTGTCATTTCTTTTGTTACATCAACTCTATTTTTATATTACTTAATATTTTTTTGATTCTTCTTTTTGGCTATTTAATGATGCATCAAAATTGAACAATAAACTTAACTTAACAATAAAAGGTTTCTTGTTTAATCGATTGATTGGGTAGTTTGAATAAATTTTATGATGGCAGTCAAAATCCAAAAATAATTAAAAAAGGGAATGCTTTTTTTCCAACACCATCTATTATCAAAATGCATCAACCAGATTAACAACATAATGATTTTTAGTTAATTTTAATATTTGAAAACTATTTTATCAATTCTTCTTTTTGTTAAAATTAAATAAATTCAAAAGAAAAAAAAAATATCCATATTGTAATAAATTTTAACATTTACATAATTGTGCTAAATATCATGAAATGAGTATGTTAATTTAATCGAAATAGAAGATAAATTTTATAATATTTATAATTTATTTATAGAAACTCATGGGCATATTGATTCTACATAATTATAAACTCTCTAACCAACCCTATTATAATCGATTAATATTTGAAATGAATCATCTTCTTTTTATATCAATGCTTTGTCTTTTATTAATTATTATAAAGCTATAAAAATACCCTCTTACATTTTAAATTCTTTTAACTTTTTTTTAATAAGATTTCTAATGTTATTATACTTACTTAACATCATTTTCTTGTCCAACTAGTATGCATCTTTAAGCACTTCAGGATGAAGAACATTATTATTAATTTGAGACATTCTTAAAACACCATTTTGTTATTGAAAATCAACTTGAATTAATTAAGAACGTTTAAAATTTACAGGAAAATGATGAGATTCTATTACTTGTATCCAAAATTGTCTTAATTTATAATCTAATTAAGAATTATCCAATTGGTTTTATACACTATTTATTAGCATAACATGTTAATCATTTATGACTAATTTATTGTAAAAATAAACTATCAGAGGTTCTGTTGAAGCTACAAATAAAAATGTAGTAAATTTAATGTCTGGCATATCAAATTTAATACCTATTTTGATTTTACAATTGTCAGATAATTGATAATATGAAATTTAAGCGAACTTTTGAAATATACAAATGTTTTTATTATATGCTATTGTTTAATCAGGCACATAATATATTGAGGTTTAAATTTTTGGTTTTGAATCAGAATATTGAGGTATGAATTCTTCCATTGTTTCTGGATGATAATATTTATATGTATCTGAAATTGCGCAATACTCAATTTCTTATTGAGATCCAGTCAAATAAACTATATGATTAAAGTGTCTCATCAAGGTTAACACTGTTGTATAATTTTTGTATTACACTAAATTTTGAAATAGAAACTTTGTCGCTATTAAAATGATAGTACTAAAAAAATAACAAATTATGTTATAAAAATTCATAAAATACATTTTGTCTAAATCAAATCATTAAAAGCCTTTGATTCTTTCAAATTTTTGTCGATAATTTTTCTAAACAAATTTGATTTGCTTATTTCATAACCTGGTTCAAGTTTATCTTTGTAAGCTTCTTTAAACTCTTTCTCAAACTTTTGGACAGTGGCCTTACTTGAAAGGATCTTTTTTATCAATGATCTTATTCTCAGGTATTTGCTTCTTAAATATGCTATTTGTATTTCAATAATATCATGAACCAATTTTGTATTCTGTTTAATTCTGTCTGGAGTTGTTTTTAATAATTAAGGATTTGAATTAACTTCTAATACATAAATCTACAGATCATCAGTCAACATAAAATCGACTCCAAAAAATTCTGATAACTTACTATCCTTATCAAAAAAATGCTTTGTGCTCAAAATTAAATGTTATATTGTATTATGTATTTTAGGATAAAGATATTGATTAAGCCAATTTTTATTCTTTATCTTTTTTTATTTTAATAGTAAATCTTAGAGATAATCTAACTTCCAATTGATAAAAAATTATTCATCTTCTAATAAATCATCATTTCCTATTGTTTTTTTGACAATGGCGGTATTACATACATGTGAAGATTTCTCTAACGAAAATTTATTAAATGGCATAGCGCATCTCCTAATTAAAGAACTATCATATGCATAAACAATCAAAGGATATGTGGAAGCAATTATGAAATAAATTCTAAATTCAATTTTATGTCCTTTAAATAAATAAGGATTGTTTATATATCTTTGAGCTATTGTGTATTTTTATTCTTCTCCGCAATTTTAACCATTTTAATAATCTTTAATTAATTGCTTTGTTTCCTTTTCAAATAACATTGTGATACCGGCACCTCTATGTACTTCCAATCCTAATTTGCTAATAAATTGTGGTCCTTATTTAATGAATTTCTATTTATATTCTGTTGTATTTAGTAGTTAAAAGAAAGCTAAACATTCATCTTTTAACCATAATCTATAAGATTTAGGTATGTAGGTAACATTTTAAGAACATATTTCTGGCATTGTTTTCAATTTATTCACATATATTTAATAATTATTTAGTAATTCGTTTTTGTATGCTAATTATTATCGATTTCTCATATGGTTATGCTTTTAAAATAGACACATTCCCGCTATAAAAGATATATATATATGAATTTACATAATCCTGTATTTGTTTTAGTAAGATATGTGTCATAATAATTGAAAGGAAATGATAAAGCTTTTGATAAGACAGTCTTATTCTTTTTGTTTTCTAAAGGTGGATTAACAAATTAAATAAAAGTAATTGCTTTAACAATTTCTTAAGTTAAATCATTGATTTCTCTGGTTGTGTACACATCCTCTAATACTTAATCAGGATGATAGTATTTAAGCGAATCAGATTAGTTGCAGTATGATTCATTCATTTCGATTTTTTATTTCGAAAGTTCATATTTAAATTAGCTTTTACTTGGAAAGTATTTCCTATTGTTGTAATAGTTTTTAGTGACTAAATTATTCATCTCCTAAACAATGATTTAGACTTAATCATATTCAATATAGATTAATGAATTCTAAATGAACCACTTCTACAAAATCAAGATAATGAGAGATGGCAATAATATTTAAAAGGTCATTAAATTAAAATAATTATAGGGCCATTAGTATAGCGGTAGTATGGATGTTTCGGGTACATCAGATATGGGTTCGACTCCCGTATGGCCCCATTTTTTAATAAATCATCTCATTTTATATATAAAAATGCAATTACTATATTTTTGCTATCATTTACTGCATTTATTTAATTTAGTAGAGATAATATTTCTATTTAAATTATCATTTTTCATTTCTTAACTAATCAACTTCATCTTAAATAAACTAGATACTTATATTATATATATATATTATAATAATAAGATTAATATTTAAAATTTATCATCAAACCTATCTAATCTTTATTACAAAATTATTAATAATCCAAGAAAAGAAATTATTCATATTTTGATTTATAAATTTATTTATAAATACCAAATCATTTCATCTCAAATAATAATTTTTATACTTAAATAAATATTACTACTCTATTACATCATCTTATATTGATTATTTTATTAAGTAAATTTAATATATCAAACTTTTTTCTAATTAAAAGCAAACTTTCTTTTATTTAAATAAATAGATTTTCCTTATTCAAATTCTCCATAAGAGTAATCTTGCTGTATTTCCATATTTCATAGTTCCAATTGATTAATATAAATTTAATTTGTTTCAATAAGGTATTCTACAATGTTACTCAACCTTATTTTAATCAATAAACATAAATAATAAATAAAAATTAATAGTTAAATCTATAATTTAATGTAAGACTGTTATGAAAAATTTATAAATTAGAATTCTGATATTATGACATCCAATAGTTTATTTTTTAAACCCAAACTTTAAAACTTATTTTGAAGTATCTCAATAATAATTCTTATTCCTTTCATATAAAGATTAAATAACAACCTATTATTATTCTCTAATTTTAATAATAAAATTACAACTAATTGTTAAGTGAAAAAAGTTGGAACTTTTAGTTTTGATTTTAATCAATTACATTATTTTGATCAAAATGAAATTAGAAAAGTGTTTTATTTTTTAATATTCTATTTAAATATAACTTATTCTTATATTATTATTCTAATATCACATGTTTAAAAATTATATTAACACAATTTATTATTGATTACTACTATGTTTATAATTTCTTTAGTATTATTATTAATTATTGCTATCCTTAATTACAAAGAATATCTTAATATTAAAATTATTTTTTAATATCTATTCTAATAATATAACTGTTGAAATTTCCTATTAGCTCCTAAATTTTTTTTGAATTATTTATTTTAAATTATGATATTATCTTCTTATCTCATTATAATTATGCATTCTATATTTTTAGTATTTTTTATTCATTTCTTATAAGTTTTAGATTTACTAATTTACCTAAAACATTTAATATAAGAATAAAAATATACTTTTATATCTTATGCTGTATATTTTTTGTCATCCTTATCTATTTTAACTATTATAGAATATTAAGATTGGTCTTTTGATAGTTTAATTCCATTTAGAGATTTAAAATATAGTAAATTTTAAGTTAGCAAAATTTAAGTTTGATATGTCTCAAATTTGATATTATCAATTTATTGTTGTTTATTAAAATGTTATGAATATTATTAATATTTTATTTTAGGTTTGTTTACATTTTTGGTTCAATTACTCATTGATAATTATTTATGTTATTTAACAGCGTTAACTGAATATATACGATGATTATTTGATTTATTGAAAATTTATAAGAAAGCAAGGAGTTGATGATTAATTTTTGAAATTTAAATAAATAATTAAGAAAACCGTATAGAAACTAAAAGTTAAAGAATTTGGAAATTCTTTTAAAAAGTTAAAAAATATTGATTTCATAGTTATTCCTTTATTAATAAATAAATAAAATCAATTAACAAAGTTCTTTACTGATTATTAGTAATAAAACCTAAAATAAATATATAAGTTTTTTTATTTAAAAAATTGAATATTATAAATCGTATGGGATTAGATTTATTATAAAGCATTCTAGTTTAGAATATTTTCATCAATTTTAATCCTATAAGATAATATTTTATAATAGAATATCTATATATATGTAAATAAATGAAAAAAATCAATAAAAAAAACCTTGAAATTTATTTCAAGAATTATAAATTTATCCTAGATAAGTAGGTAAGTATGGTATCAAAAAAAGAATTTGAGATATCATAAAATAGAAGAAAAGTCTAAAAAAAGAAGGAGAATAAATCACCATTTGTAATTTGTAATTTAAAAAATCCTTTATGAATTATGATTTAGAAAGTGCAACCTTAGAAAAAATGATTTTTGTTAAAGAACTTTAATGAAAAGTTTTTGATTATTGATATGAAAATATTGATATTTGAAGATTTAGTAAGAAATTTAGATGTAAAATGATTATCCATAAGTACTTCTCAAGTTTTTATTGAATGATTCAATTTGTGAATATTATTTTAATTATGTAATCTCCAATAACTAGAAGAAAGCTTCCATCTAAAACTTTTGTTGTTAAAAAGAACACTATAATACTTTAATCTGCAGATAATGGAAATAAGAGATAAAAGTCATAAAGATTAAGTAAATCAATCAGAAGAAGAGGAAATATTTTAGATAATTAGGAACTTGGTCAAATTAGTAAAGCTGCTATAAAGATCAAAAATAGTTCTGAATCAGAATCTGATAGCGATGTTTCTATAAGAAAGTCAGGATCATCAGAAAGTTCTGATTCAAGCATTAAATCAGCTAAAACAATTAAATCACGTTCGTCTAAAAGAATAAGAGGGAATCTAAGTCAATATACATAAGACCTTTTTACAACAATAATTAGAAAGACAGAAAGTTAAAAGGATTAATTTAAGTAGTTATGTGGCTGATAATTTTAGGGAGGAAATCTAGTAAAAATTATTTGAAAGGATGGCAGATAAAGCTACAGCAGAGAACTACTTGTTGCATTAAAAATTAGAACAGTTTGACTAGTCCTTTAAGAGAAACAACTAATTTTAAAAGGATGAGTAAGACTTAGAACAATTATCTGAAATATTTTCTAATCTTTCAGATGAAGATAGATAATCCTATAATTCAGATACAAGTGTAAGGATTTAAGAGAATTTGGATTCATCCAGAATTTAATAACTAAAAGAAAATTATTGCCATAGTTCCAATATGTCCATTTAAACTCCAATAGCTGAAATGAGTGTAATCCAATAATTTAAATAAGTCAACCTATTTAAAACCCAGAGTTTCAAATCTACGTATCTCACTTACAGGTTTTAGTCCTTTGATCGTAACTGAATAATCTTAATCTTCTTTAAATGTATAAAATGATTAGCTAATAGAAGGAATATGATTAACAGTAAATCTTGTCAAATTAGTTCGAGAAGATTTACTAAAAATTAAGTTATATAAATGGAGCATAATTTATCAAATATAGAAAAGTAGAAAGTTTTCGTAAATACCATTTGATTTATGTAATAATAAAAAATAATTGAGAGTTCTTATGTAGATAATTGCATGATGTTAAAACTTAGAAAATATATGCTTTGTTTATATTTAATTACAAAGAGACTCTCTAAAATTATTGTAAGATCCAGATTATATTAATTTATTTTGACTCTAGTAACATTAGGCAATATTATTACTTTTATATCTGAACACATTTTGTAAGAGGAAAAAAAATATGTAGAGTTATGTTTCAGTAATTATAATATTTAGAGACTTAGTTTTTATATGTTTCTATGTAGTAGATATAGTATTACAAATATTTGCATTTGGATTGTTTCAAACAAAACTCATCTTTCTCTCAAGGTTAGTTGACGCTTTCTTAATTATTCTATTTTATTATCATTTAACTTATTCTGAAGACATCATAGATATAACTCCATTAAGAATGACGAGGTTATTGAAACATTTGGGAGCTATATTTGAGGGTACTTAAAAATTCATAATATTTAAGGATTATAAAAAATGATTAAAGCATTAATAGAATCTTTAAAATTCATTTTAGAATCTACAGCAATAGTAATTTTATTTGGGTTGTTTTTTGCATCTTTAGGAACTTCATTGTTTATGGGTTTATTTAATGAAAGATGTTTGCCTTCAGATGAATCAGATTGGATTTAATGTTAACAAGGATATTGCTCTAGTGGAACAACATGTTAAGTTACAAGTAAATCATATAATATTCCCACCAATTTTAACAATATAATCTATTCGTTTGGTTTAATTTTAAAAACTGTTACCATGGATGATTGGAGTTGGGTTATGTATTATACTATCAGAGCTTTTCATCCTATTGTATGGATATATTATGTGCTTATAATATTTGTGGGTGGATTTTTTGGATTCAATCTTCCTATTGCAGTATTTAAGACACATTTTAGTGAAATGTAATTTAGGGAAGATTAACATATAGAATAATAGGAATATATTATAAGCAAATCAATTTTAAAAAGAATTGGATTTCATCATCAGATAATGTTGATGAATCAATTTTTATTTTCAAATTCTGAAGATATTTTATTAAATGAACCTCGAACTAGTAGAACATAATAATCAATGGAAATGTAACCTAGATTATTATTAGGTAGTATGATAAATGAAAATAGAATGAGTATAAGTAATTTTACTCAATTCAAAAATTAGATAAAAAATTTTTCATTAAAATTCTTCCTTCTGCCTAAATTATCAATTCTATAAAAATACTACCTTAATTTGGATATTAAGAAATTTACTATTGATCCTAAAACCTAGTCTATTATTAAACAATTTAGTAAATCCTCATTTTTAGTCGAAAAATTCATAGATTATAAATATCAATACATATAAACCAGTCAATTAGACATATTAAGACAATCATTATTCCAAGTGTTAAAAACTACTGATAATAAAAATTCTAAAGGATTCAAAAAAAAATAATTCTATTACAAAACTAATTAAAGATAAAAATCATTAATTTAAAATTAACATATAAAATCAAGTAAAACGGTATCATTAGGAATTTTGCCTTCAAATAATTAAAAATTTGGCACTTAATTACCAATAAGAATATCTAAAAGATTAAAGGAAGATGTTTAAAATCAGTCTGAGATTCATGGGGCAAAATCAAGCTCAGAATCATATTCTCCAAACGTTGGATTATTGTATTGCAAAGATATCGAAAAATAAAGAAGAAAACATCCATATTTTATGAGTGGATAATAATTTTTTCCAAAATAATCTATGAGTAAGCCTTTCACAATTTATAATTGTGGTGAATTAAAAGTACTATTAAATGGAACATATTTAGATTATGAGAATGTATAAAAAAGAATTAATTCAAAAATTATATTTAAATAATAAGATTTGCCTAGGTATTAAGAGGAATACATAAAGATTAAGAGGAAAGAGTTTTAAAAAAGATAAATAAAATCAAGGAATTGGTCAGGCAATAATGTGTTAAAGAATAATTAATCTTTAATAAGAAAATCTAATGAGATATTTTAGCAATTAAATAAGATGGATATAGAGATTTGGCATATATCTTTCCGTGGAACTTTGAAAACTTTATGGAAATATGCTTTTAGAATAATGCATTTTAAACTAACAAAATTTATATTCGATTTAACAATACTTATAAATACATTGTTTTTAGCTTTACAAGGTATAATATAGAGAAGTACGATTGATAAAGTTGAAGATATTGCAACAATATTACTATCAACTGAAATTATACTTTAGTTGATAGTTCATAAACCAAGTATTAAATTATAAAGATATTAGGAAGATTAACAAAAAATAAGCATAATGTTATAGAGTTACTAATAGTAATTTTGAGTTTGATAGAATTTGGATTCAGCAGTTATTTGAATGTTAGTGAGCAATATTTAAGATTAATGAGATCAACAAAATGTTTATTATTTTATAGATGCATTGCATACATTTATATGGCCAGAATAATAGGTGCCATTGCATAAATTACATACAAATCTTACATATATTTAGCCTTTCTTATGTTTTTTATGATCTTAACATTTGGTCTAATAGGAATGGAATTATTTGCACATAAATTTGATGAATATCATAAGAATGGATATCTACATTCATTTGATGATCCAGCTAAAGCATTCATGACAGTATTTAATATTATGACCAATGATGATTGGTTTGGGGTTTATAAAATTGGAACAGAAGTGTAAACAGAATTATCCATAACTTATTCTATTGGATTAGTGTTTACTCTTAATTATTTTATTTATGGAATCATGATGGCCATATTGCTAGATGGATTTAGTTAATATTTAGAAAGAGAATCTACAAATGAACACAATGAATTTATGAAAGAAAAGATTAAATAAATAAATAAATTAAACAAACAATTGGATTCGGAACATACTGATAATGATACTGAATCTGAATCTGAATCGAATTCTTTTTCATCTTCTATTTAATATAATTAAGATTAAAATAATAACCAATAAGGATGTTTACTTAACAGATTTAATGATCCTTAGGTGAGTATGTCACCTGATATCATAAAAGCATCCTCAAACAATATAAGAGAACATCTTCAATAGAAGAGAGATAGTAATTTTACAGAAAAGATATTTCATTCTCTTTAATTCCCTGTGGCCAGAACTAAAAAGATGGAATTGTAAGATGAATAGAAAAAAAAGATAAAAGATGATTTCAGAAGATTGAAAAGTAAAACTAATATGCTTAAGTTGAAAAGTTCAGAATCAAAAATTACTAAATATATTTAGGATAATCTCGAATAAATATTTAAAAAAATGTATAAGAATAATTCTAAGCTTTATGCTGGAATTGAGTGTATGTAATCTTACTACTACTTTAAAAAAACAAATCCCTTAAGACAATTTTTCTGTAGGATTAGTTTTAGTATATATACCAAATATTTCATTGATTTGATATTACTTCTTTCCATTATTTACTTAGCTTTACCCTCTAATATATAAGAAACCCCTTTGTTAGTTACGATATTATTTATCTTGAATTCTATTATTTTTATTGAATTTATAATTAAGTCTATAGCTTAAGGAGTATTTCTAGACAAAGGATCGTACATAAATGTATTTATTAATTATATGATAGTATACTTGGAAAGTAGTTGATCTAATTTACATAATGGTGTATTATTTTGAATTTTTTGATATTCTTTATCTACCTATTTTTGTTGTGATAGAAACATTTTTATTTTTTAGACCATTAAAACTACTTTATAGAATAAAATGGGTAGCTAAAATAAGAGCAGCTCTAACTCAATCATTATTTGATATAATAAATGTGTTCGTTGTTTTATTATTGGTCTGGTTAATGTTTGCTGTATTTTCAATGATGTTATATGCCGGTAAAATGGGATTTTGTGAGGAATAAATAAATTATGATGTTGGATAAGAAGAATGTATTAAATAAGGCAAATAATGGAAAGTTTATAAACATAATTTTGATAATATTACTACTGCAATGCCTGTGTTATTCATCATTTCTACATTTGATGGATGGGGCTCAATATTATGGGTATCATAAAATAGTAGAGAAGCTACTAATGGTCCACATCCTTATTTCAGCTAGATTCCAACATATATCTTTTTTTTAGCCTTTTGCACTGTTGGATCTATGTTTTTCCTCTAATTATTTACTGGTGTATTGTTTATCAATCTTAAAGCTAATTCAAAATAAATAGAAAATTAGCAACTAACATAAGCTTAATTAGAATTCATTAAGGTCTCCGAAATTATATTGCATGATCATCCCATTAAAGCATCCTTACCTACATCTTAATTTAGTTAGTACTTAAATATATTCATTATGAATAAATACATGGATTTTTGCATGTTTTCAATCTTATTAGTAAATTGCATTACAATAATGATGATTCACCATCCAGCTGAAGATCATTATAATGGTAGAATCAATAAAATTCATCATGTTTGTACTATAATTTTTGCTACTTGGTTACTACTCCAATTCATAAATTTGGGATTTAATAGATTTAAAGATAATTTATGGAGACTTTATACAACTTTAGTAATTGTTTTGGGAGTTTTAGATTTGATACTTGATTATAATTTCAATTGGTTTGAATTGTATTGCAATTCTACTTAATTAAGTTAAAACTACTAATTATTAAGGGTATTATATACGCTTAGAAATTTAAGAATTATAATAATATTTTAGGGTTTGCAAAAATTGTAAAGATTAATAAGAGTCATTTCATTTGCATTTCCATTTTTGTTTAAAATTCTTTTCATTCTTTTGATAATAATGGTGGTGTTTGCATTTTATGGAGTTATGTTATATGGATAGATAGACAAAGGAGAAGTAATTAATGATTTAATAAATTTTTCAAATTTTTGGTTAGCTATGCTTACACTTTTTAAATGTGTTAGTGGTGATGATTTTAGATCTATAATGAATGATTGCATGCATCATAATCCATATTGTTCAGAAGATCCAAAATATTGTGGTTCACCATATGCCTAAATATACTTTATTTCTTTTATGTTAATCTCTAATTATGTTCTTTTGAATTTATTTGTTTTGGCAATGATTGAATAATTTGAACTTTTCTTCAACAATTAAGATTCTATTCTTTAAACATATGTTGAAAATATAGATTCTTTTAGAAAGACATGGTTCAAATTTTCAAGATAGAATGGATAAGTATTAAATATTAGATCTTTGCCAAATTTATTAATAGAAATAAAAGAGCCTCTAGGATGTAAACCTTATGATAATTTATGGGATGCTGCTAAACTTAGTTTATAATTTAATTTATTTTGCGACATTGGAGATAATATATCTTATAATTAACTATTATATGAGATCTTTTATCATAGATATTAGAAACAATTATTTGAATAATGTTCTGAAATGGCTTCTTAAAAAATGTCACAATTTCACAAAACAATGCTTTTTAGATTAGCCTATTATAGAAGAGGATTAAAATAGAGAAGATCAAATATTGGACCTTAATTAAAACTAGAAGGAAATGGTAATATCTTGCACATTTTATTGATGACTTTAATTACTTTAAAAATTTGGAGATCCTATACCAATAAGATTATATCTAATATAATTACTGATTAATAATATTTCTCAGAAAGAACTGTTAGAGACACTGAGCCAATAAAACATTCAATTACATTGAAAAGTATAGAGAGCTAAGAATCTAGGATAAAATTAAATGACAACCCTGTTTATTAAAAAAGAAGAATGGGAAGAATGAAAAGAGTATCCTTATAAGGTTAAGTAAACGACTATTTACCAGGAGATTGCATAAATGTATTCAATTTGATATAATTAATAGCCAAAACCTGCATTATTAAAAAGAAAGAGTAGTTTTGGAATAGAAGAAGGCAATATTTAAACAGTTTATCATTCACGTAGAATCTAAAAGATTTAAAAGATGTATAAGATGATATGATGTATTTATTTATTGTTATTTAATACTTTTTAAATTTGAAAAAAGTATATTATTTAAATTGAGACTCAGTGTTTTGATCAAGTTTTTCATGCTTCTAATGAAGATTTAAAACTATTTTGATAGCTTTTAATCGTTATATTTTTTGAAGGCTTAATTCTTTCAAATAAGTTTCGATTTGATTTACTTCGTCTATACATTTTTTTTTCAACTCCTTTTACATATGAGTAATAATAATCTATTTTCTTCAGAATTGTATCAATATTAAATTCCGGAAAATACATAAGTGAAGGTTTACAATAATCTATTTGAAAATTTTCATTTGTATGAACGATATCTAAAATCTTCCTATGTAAAGAATCATTTAATGTATTTTCTGCAGCATCACCAGAAATTTCAATCAAACCAGCACTTGTAATAGGATTGATTTATCCTATTTTTTTTGAATCTCCAATACTAGATCTTTTTAATTTTTGCTCGATCGTAGCAACTAATTATTATTTTTATAATTATTAATGTAAACCTGGACTTAAATTTGTTTATTAATTTTAATAGGATTTACGTTAAGATTTCTACCCTAATTATATTGTTGTTTTTCTTTTCTTTCTTCTTAATTCTCCTCCGATTTGAACTTTCTTTTCTTCTCTTTCCATTTGTTTTCTAATTAATGATTCTTACTTTTCACTTGCCTCACTATTTTTACTTAATTATTTCATAAAAAATTTATTTTAATCTTAGTCTTATTAATTATTTATCATCCCCCACTTTTAAGACTATAAAAGACTACCAGATTCATCAAAATTAGAAGATCTTCTATGAGTAGTTTAAATTTATTTCTAAAATAATTTATTATTTGAATTGTTAGTTTAAGTATTTGGAATTCCAAGTAATTATGATTATTCTGCTATTTCAAATGTTTTTTCTTAGATATCTTTCTTAAGTGCTTAAAATGCTTTCGATTTTTCCTTACCAAACTAAATTCTTTAAAAATTCATTATGCTTTTCTTAAGTTCATGTGTTTCCTTTAAATCTTTAAAATCAGTTGTTATTCCTCCAGCTAATGTTTTTACACTTTTCTTCTAAAATGCTTTTTACATTTCACTAGTTGTTGGTGATGATGAATCATTTAAATTATTAGCATCTTCATCTTCATTTTAAGAATCTAATTCTAAATTTTATGTTAATTAAAAGCCTAAAGATACCAAGTAATCGTCAGTAAACTCTCTACAATAAAAAATTATGATATATACTATTCAGTTAAATTGCCAACAATTATTTTTAATGCTCCTTCTTATATGTCATTTAAGATATGTCTTGTTTTAGACTTTATAGTATGTCGATAAGGAAACTTAATTCTACTATTTAATCTAACAGTAGTAAAACTATTTGTAATTTTATTAATATTCGGTTATAAGAATACAAAAGGACATCTAATATGTTAAATGAATGTAATTACTGAATGAAATTATGAGTCCATTCGCAAATTTCACAAACATTTCCAGATCCTTTATATTAAGGATTAAATAACAATCTATCTCTTTTCATACAAAATATTTCATACTCTTAATTATTCTCACTAATAACGTTTATAAAATCATCATATCTGTAATTAATAAATTGATTACTCAATATATGCCATTTAAGTGAATTTTAAAGCCCTTACTTTATATTCATATGGTTGTTAAGTTATAAACTCTCTTTCTCCTAATACTGCACTAATATTAGATCAAAACATTTACCCAGAGCTCACCTTTTTAAGAAATGTTTCTGTGGCTTCATAATAGTCATTTTCATCTATTAATTGTATTTATAACATTTTATACTTTTGTGATCTGCTACGAATTCTAAAGAACCTGAAAGTATAAACCAAACTTTGGTTGGCTATTCATATCGAGAATATAACACTTCTTCTGGTAATACTTTCTTCTCTTTAACATATTAACAGAGATTGTTGATTGTTAGTTCCTTAAAATTGTCTCTAAGAAATCTTGATTTCTTAAGTGTATTACAATATAAATCAGTTAAGACTTCCTCTCTTAGATGTTTAGTTAATTGATTAATAAATATCTCAGCGTGGCTATCTTCCTCTTATTCTAATTAGAAAAAGTATTCAAAATATTTTTTAACCTATAAATTAAACAATATAATTATACTTTTAATGATAGATTGAGATTGAGACCTCTTTTTCTAATATGTTAATGAATCTATCGCAGTTTAAATTTATAAGTTGTTTTCTTGTCAGACATCTATTTAAATATATTTCCGATATTGGAAATACAATATCCAAATACTCCGCAAAGTAGTAATGTTACTATGATTACGAATATCCTTTCAAATGTTGTCACAGGAACAATATCACCATAACCAACAGTAACAGTTGTAATTACACTCCAATATAGAGAAATAATATATCTATCAAACCAGTTATAATCAAAAGCCTATTTGTCATAATGAGTTAACCAATTATCTGTTACTCCAAAAGATTCATATTCTGTCAAAGCCACAAAATGCCAAGCACATCCACAAAAATGACCCGTCAGAACAAGGAAAAAAATAAGTTTAAAAAGATCAACTATAATTTATATATTTTCCTTATTTTATTAATTTATTTTACTTCCAAATTTAGCATTTCTTCTATGCTTTGCATCAAAGGTGCCAATCTAGTTAAACGAAACAGCAGTGTATATCTTACAAAAGGTATATTCATGTTTGACATTAAGAATGGTATTACAACAATTAAATCCCAAAAGAAATTTTCTTTTAAATAATGCTTAACTATGGATTTTCTATCCTCATGCATTAAACCCTTATCATAATAAGCTGTGTTGAAATTAATAATTATCTCAGCAACAAATATCCATGATGGTAGCAAATCAAATAAATACTCAAATATACCTGAAGTTGATATATTGAAACTGATATTAATAGGAATGTAAAATATATTCATCACTATAAAGAGTAATAATATAATATCCCAAATAATTTTAAACTTACTATCAGGTCTGATTACTATAATATTCCTGCTCAAGAAATCTTAGCAATTTTCTAAGTAATGAAGTAATTTTGTCGCTCTTTTCTGAAAATTATATTACAAAATTAAGAACTAATTAATTTTATTATTTATACTAGACTTGGTTTTTACTTAATTTATCGAGAAATTAAGATGTATTCAAAATTGCTAGATAAATCTCCAATTACAGAAAATATTTTCCTAGTTAAAAGTCTAAATTTTATAGTTTCTGTTTTTGTTTTTAGCTATTAGATGAATCTAGACACTAATCGAATTATTATAAGTCCCTTTGATGCCCATATATCATTTAATCTATAAAATCAAAAATTTTATACCCCATTTTGCCTTCTTAAATCCCACTGTTTCGCTTATAGGAATGATCATTTGTTTAATTACTCTTTTACTTTTATAGTTCTTTATTCTTTCTTATTTTATCTTCTTCAAGTTCGAATTATTATACAAAGCTTTGATATTTATCAATTTTTGAGTTTGTCTTGATTCCTTATACTTATAAATTCAGTGTTGAATCAATTATTAATCCAGTATTTACTTTTTTCAAAGGGCTTTAACTTATCTATTGATTTTCCTAAATGCTAGGACTTCTTTATTTTCTTATAAAGGAATTCGTTCTTGATCTTACTGATTCTTAATCATAACGATTGTCACTTATATGATACTTTCAATAATTTACCTAACACTACTCAAATAATTATCGTCTTCTGAATTCACTTCTTTATGACCATCATTCAATGCTCGAAAATTATTTCTTTCAAAAATATTTCTCTTATCTTTTAATGCCTCTTCCATAGGGTGTTCAACAGCATTTTCATTAGAGTAAATAGGCAAAAGTTCATCAAATCGAGGAGATGAAATATTTTAACTATAAAGTTGATTGTCAATCCCAAGGAACGGACTCTCCTTTTTTTTCATTATTTAATTTTATATACATAATCACTTTATTAACAAATCTTTACAAATGAATTATCACTAAATGATAATGCTTATTCAGAAGTATTAAAATTAAATATATTTCAATTTCAACTCTTTCTTAATCAAATGTTTTATAAATAACATTTATACAGCTATAAAATATGCAAAGAATTTCCAAACTAAACTCTTAATACTTAAATTCTCTATAAATATTATCAATATAATATTAATTTAATTAGAATCATAATCAACTGAACATAATTTTTGTTAAAACAAAATAATATTAAACAGCTTAAAATATAAATTTGATTTAACATAAAATATGTATAGCTTAATACAATAAATAAAATTGATTAACTCAATTTATAATAAATTATTTTCATAGTTTTACAACAAAAACTTGAAATTGTCAATTTACAATTTTTTACATTTTTCTCTCATAAATTCATTCATTTAAAATTTAACATAATTTATGAAGTTTTCTTTAACTTGTAATTTATAAAAATCAGCTACAATTTAGATTTAAAAATAATATCCTATAGATTTTGCATGAAAAGATCATATAAAACAGAAATATTGCGAAACTATTTTTAGAATTGGATGATAATTATAATAAAAATATTTAATTAATGCAAATTATTGGGAAAATCATAAAATCATAACTTAGAGTAATGCAATAGATGTTAAAAGAATCAAAGGCATCTACTTAGATAAATTTAAAAATTTTATCATTATTTTATGTAGCAATAAGAATGAGTATTTTAATGCCCACATATTAATTTGCAAATGAACATTACAAAGTATGCAATTTATTGTGATTATTTATCAGGATGAAAAATTTATCTTAATAAAAACATTAATAAATTGGTTTTCGGTGATTGGCCCTATAAATTCAATGGACAATAATAATATTATCATAGCTTCTGTGATAATATTAAGTATAATTCATTGGATCTCAACATTAATTATAATTTTTGGAAGTTTAGAATCTAAAATTTTACTTTATTTTAGTCAGAAGTATTTCACATATTTGAATTCTCTGCTACTCTACCCTACATTTATTCACATATAAAACGTAAAAAAAATTGGAAATTTTGATGATGTTATTATTATTACTATTTTACCTGTAATTTTCAATTCAACAATCTAAAATTACATACAAAGAAATTATTCATTACCAACAAAAAACCCTTTTGTAAAACGACATCGAATATCAAATTATCTGATATCTTTGATAGAAATGATAGGTTTGATTTCGATAATTTACTTATAAGAAAAATATTAATGTGTCATTTTGATTTTAATATTTTTCGTATAACTGTTGGATGCTTTATTTGTGAATCCATTTTAATATTATGTTAACATATAATATTGTTTTTGGAGCAGTCTTTTATTTTTTGCATCTTTATTAAAAATGATTGTTTTTTTTTGGAATCCTTATTAGTTTTTTTATTTAGGAATTTACATAATTCCTTTGATGAGTTTTGTTGTCTAGAAATATTTACAATAGTAACTTGAAGATAACTTAAATTAGGATTGTTTATAAAAAGAAATACTTTTGTAAATTGTTGATTTATATTATTCTGGAAATGATATTATAAAAAAGCAAATTCTTTACATAATAAGAGCGAAATTTAAAATTGTAATAATAGAAAAGTTCGATATTGATATTTAATTGTAATAATGTATTATGCAATTGTTTACTAAAATAATAGAATAATAAAATATAACAGAAAGATATTAGGATGAGGACTTTTATATATATAAAATTTTGTTCTTTTTGCAAACTTGTGAAAAATAGAACCTAGGATATATAAAGTTGAAAAAATACTAAGCATCTACTAATTCTTAATCATTATATTTTAATATCTTGGCAGAAAATATTTATAGCTCCGTTGTGAAAAACAAAAAAAGAAAGAAAATAAATTAGGTAAATGATGATTCTCAAGCATGTTTAAGTTTATCTGAAATACGTAATAGCTAATTATTGCATGAAAGAAGCATGAGTTTTATTTAATAGATCTTATAACTGAAGCTTAAATTCTGGGAAAGATTGTAGTAAGGATTTTAAAAGATTGAAGAATTGGCATAACAATCAGAAAATTTAAGTAAATTACTAACCTAATTAAAGAATATAGTTTTTACTGAACTTTAAATTAATGTTTTCTCAATCCAAAAAGATTTATTTAAACTTAACATTTTAGATTTGAAATTATTGTCACTCATCTTTTCAGGTGTATTGAATGATTTTCATATTACTTTGGAAATTGAATAACGAATAGAAGAATTACTAAGTTTTGAAAGAAATTTACAAACTAGAAATATACTAAATACTACTTTGTTAAATGATGAAATGATTTTAGTATCTGTAAGTATGCTAAAAAATTAAGGATAAATTACTGCTAGCAACAGAAAAAAAATTTAGAAATTCTTTTAGTATCCTAATGATGATCAATTTATTTAAATTTAGCATATAAATCAACTCTTACCAAAGTATTTGTAAGATAAACACGATGAATTTTTGAATAATTTTTTGAAAGTGGGAGAATCTGAAGTTTTTGACTAAAGTAGGGATGTATTTCCTATATATTCTTCAGGTTTTTCTTTTAATTCCACTTTATAATTGGTTCATTCATATGATAATGTAGATGATTACATAGTCACTGCTTCAATAAAACAAGTTAATGAAAATACTGATTTTATCTTATTTGATGACACAGGAAAAATATTGGGGTTATCAAAAGAAGTTTAGAATATTTTATTGTAAAGTAATAGTTAAGAATTTGAAGAGTAATTATTAAAATCTTATATTTTTTTTTGGTTTCATAACTTATTTGACAGTGTACAACAATTTCAAAAAGATTAATTGGATGAATCAATAAATACATTTAGAATTAATCAATAGAGAACATTTATTACTCCCATATAGGATATTGAAGCTATAATTAAGGAACATGAAGCATATAAAAAATCACATTTTATAACTCAAACAAGTGCATTAAAAACAGAATAGTAAGAGAATTCTTATCATTTTTCTTAATCATAGCCAAAATACACATGCTTTAAGAAAAACTATATATAATAGACTCAAGATTTTGTTTCAAGTTGTTCTCTAAAAGAAAATTCAGTGCATCCATATTATCAAATAGTATATAATTTATTTCTAAACGTAATAAAAAATAAGTATCCATGTTTTCTTTTATAAATTACTGAGTATAGATTTAAGGATATTAAAAAATAAGGTTTAGAATTATCGAATAGTGCTATAAGTTCATATTATTAGTCTAAGAATATAAAGACATCAGATCAAATAGATGATGATTATTAATTAGACGAAAGTGATTGTAAATAAAATTTTGTCATCAATTAACCAGTTGTTAATAAATTACTAATTAATGATCACGAAGAAGTATCTCATTAAGAAGTTATAGTTAATGAAAATGCTCCATTATAAAAATCTATTGATTAAAGGGAAAGCAATTTAGTTTCTCCAAGAGGAAATAGGGATAATCTAATTCAAAAGGTTTATGATTTTGATGATGAAGAGGATGAAGGAAGAGATCAAAAATCTAAAGTTGGTTAAAGCAGTTCTCAAAAAGATCAATAAGCAGACATTTTATAGGTTGTATTGAGAGAAAGAAATTTAGAATAATAAAATGATTTCTAGAAATAGAATAAAAAATCTGTTACTAGTGCTACATCTGATAAAACTTAGAATTCTGTTTATAGTTTGATAAGAAAACTAACTTATTCTAAATAGTTTTAAAGTTCAATTATTAAAAGCATTATTATTTGTATTCTTATGACTTTGATGATGATAATTTTAATAATTTCAGAGATGCAAATTGCAAGATAAAATACAAATCAATTAGAATATGACATACCATTGGTAAGAATACCATAAAGATTTAATAGACTTTATTGTACTTTTGTAACATTAGGTCAGTTAGATTTATAATTAAATTTATTAAATTAAACTTATGGTAATTTCTATGAATATCGAATTAAAAATGAAAGTATGATTAGAAGATAAGAGATGCTTGATATGATGGCATAACTTAAAGATGAATTTGCAAAGCTAGAGAATGATGATAGATTGCCAATCGTAGCAGTTAGAATTATAAATGAATTTTCATATTAGGAATTAAATATTACAATGATTGAATTTGATTCTATGGTTAACGAATATACCGACAGAATCAACTAGTATTTATAAAGTGCTATTGAGATTAGTGGCATTGAAAAGATTTAGATTTTAGTATAATTTTTAAAAGGTAATTTAATAAATCAATTAAATCTAACTATTAAACTGGTAGAAGAAATTGAAAATGAATTTTTCAATTTGATTGATTATTTTGAAACTGAATACTTTATTTTTCTATTAGTGTTACTGTGGATTATATTCTTTATGTTAATGTTGTAATTGAGGTTATGGCATCAGCCATATCAATATATGCAGACTGTTTTACTTCTTATAAGTAGAATAACTGAGAAGGATATTGAATAATCTTGTCAAAAAATAGCATATATTTCAAATATTCTCGATAAAGATTAATAGTTATGGAAACATATAAATTATTTTAGAGAATATTTTTGGTTCACCAGAGCAACATCTCTAAATTCAATAAAATACACAACTAGTTCTGTTTCTTAGTTAAAATAAACATCAAAATAAATTTCCGCTAGAATTAAATCTGTTTCAAGAATTTAAGAAACAAACTTTTAGATTATTAACATATATATTATGTTGACTTTTCTATGGATTCTAATGTCTGGATATGTTTTATCGACATTTTTAATTCTAAAACAAAATATGGAGGATTCACAACCTGAATTAAGATTGTCTATGGAATATGTAAAATTCAAGTAGGATTTAGATGGAGTTATGATAATTAGTTAATTATTAAAGAATCAATAAATCTTAATAGATGAAACTATGGCAAGTGGAATTTTTCGTCTAAATCCAGAATTGAATACCAAAGATAAATATTTTAGTAGACTATATGCTGAATTACTAAAATAATTTGTTATTCTTTAAAATGATTCGACCTCGGTTTTTGAACATATATATAATGACATAGTAGCTTCAAAAAAAATTAGTTCAACAAATAAAGAACTCCTATTATAATTATATGAAACCGATTTATGTCTGATTATACCATCTTAATTACCTTTTTGTGAGTATTCAAATGGTCAATTCAAACATTTTTCTACATATCCATCAGCTGATGACATAGACAATAATCGTATGCTCTACAAATATGGAATTAATGGAATTTTTTAAACGTAATAATAATTTTAAACATTAGAATTTAATAAATTTTTACCACACATTATTCCCTAGAACTGAATGGTATAAAGGATACAAATTTAACACTCGTCAATTAATTCCTGCAATCTCCAGAATACATCTAAGTCATCCTTTCCTACACATTTGATATTAGTTTTGCCCTATTAGAATTTTATTACACAATTATCCAAGCATCTTTAGATATCTTAGAAGATGATTACATTATGGTTCTTATATATGTCATCTCTTTTGGATTTGGAGCTTTTATTGCATTTTATTTTATCATCATTGTTCGAGCTGTAACACTCCAGAATAAAGTTTAAGCTATTCGATAAGCATTAATAATAATACCGCATGAATCCCTTTAAGATTAATCTATTTTGAATGCAATAAGAAAAATTGACAGAATATATTGAATTCCTATTTATAAATATTCTATTATAATGCTTATACTTATCAATAAAATAATTTATATATATTTTTATATATATAAAACACACTTAGAATTTTCATTAATCCTTTTTTTACTTTCTTGACTTTTTGTACAGTTTTGCATATATTGCAGCTGCAATTGTAATTCCTCCGCTAAATAATAACCAAACTTTTGCAGCTTTATTTATTTTTAATAACTCTTCTTCTAGACTATCTATAAAAGATTCTTTTGATGATCCTAAAATAATCAAAGGAGTGAAAACACCATCCTACTATAATTTTCCACAAACACCATACTACATTTAATATTTTATTTACTTATTAATTTGGTAGCAAAGCATATTCTGTATATGTACTTTGGAAAATGTGTTGATTTGCAATTTTGATTTATGATAATTCGCTTTTCATAATATTCTCTCTTAACTTAGGTAAATTGTATAATATTAGTGATCGATTAGGTAAATATTTAACTTCTAATTAATGTGTATCATTCCCAAGTATGAACTGTATTAAATGATCTCTTTGAAAGGTAATTAATTGTCCTAGGGTAATCATGAGTCCATCTCCCACATCTTTTTATTTTTCTTTAGTAGTAGGTACTATTGTAGATAAAATAGCTTTGACTGATTTGTCAGAAAAAGTAGGTCTAATAAATACTATAGTTTTTATACTATAAGTTATTCGATGTTACTTTTCCAGTCAATACAAGATATTAATTTATGGGTAGATCAGCTTTACTATTGATATAATCAAGATTGTATAAAGGCATTTTATCGACATCTGTGAACATTCTTGAGAGGACTTTTTCCTTTCTAAATAAAACAACTGCTCTTAATGCAGCACAAGATGCAGATACTAGACAAAAGTTGGTAATTAGCATTTTTATATAATTATCAAAAAAATATTTTAATTTCACTTGGATCAAGCAAAGCTGCAAGTATTGAGTAACTTTCATTCTTCGTTGTATTTATGGAGGAATCATAATAATTTTCGAATGACTCAAAATTAAATATTTTGTTTATTATTCCTGCTTATAATGATGAATAAGCCTTTATTAATGAATTACTTTACTTTTATAGCCTTCACTACCTTTTTATGATTATTATTGCATTTTTCAAGAATTTAGTTAATAACTTCACCTTTAACATCTTTAAAATGTTTTTAAATATAAATTTCTATTTTCTTAGGTTGAGAATTTTTAGTTGGCGCTATCTTAACTTCTGGGTTTGGATTACTTTTATTAATTTTTGATTCTTGCACTTTTGAATGGTTTATACCTTTAACAATTTCTGATGAAATATAGTATTTAATTTTTACTTTCATAAATAGGTAGGAGATGCTTGTGACTTTCTTTACTTAAAGCTTATTCAATAGAAATTTTAAGACTATTATTCTTTTTGGCTTAAGTACAATATTGTTCAAAGTATTCTTCAAAAGGTTTAAGATCTTAATATTTAAGTTCGCCTCTAGAATGATGTTAAAATTTAACTGTTCATTTTCTCCGAAGAAAAAGACTCTACATTTTTGTTGATCTGGTTTATCATAAGCAATGGTACATGGCCAATATGGATAGCCTTGTATCTTTCCCCAGAACACATCATTTTTAGTAAATTACATTAATAAAAATAAAATATAATGGCTTCTTCACACTAATTAATATTTATTGGATTGATTCATTACGAAAAGGATAATAAGATACTTAAGAAAGTAAGTCTAAATAAAATAGAGGATTCTGATATTATGGACTTTTTGAAAAATGATTAGGAATATGAAAAGAACCGAATAAAAACCTAAAAATCTTGCTTTTTAAGGAAACTGGAAGCATGTTAAGGTTATTTATTAGCTTTGTAACCATAATTGCATCCAAGTCAAGTGAATCATACTTTGAGGGGAATAGAAGATCATATATCGGGACATTTGCCAAATGAATTGCCAGAAGATGAATGGAAATAAAGAGCAATCAAAATTTTATTGACTTGGAATCTTTCTGAAAAGAATGAATAGACGAATTTCACCTAGGGAAGCGACAAAGTAGAGAAACATTATTTAGAATTCGGATTTTTATTTTTTGCAACAGCAGTTATAGGATATGTCATGATATTAGTTATGAAACATGTGATTTGAAGAAGATTAGATATTTATAATTTTAGACAATGTTTATTCAACAGCATCCTGTATCTTTTTTCTTTTTTTTACTTTGGTCATCAACTGTAACTTTGACAGAAGAAGTAGATTGTTTATCTGATTTCTTGCCTTCAACTAATTTATTTTACTCCTCATATAAGATCTGCTCAGCAATGGAGACAAATAACTCTTAGATTCCTTTGTTCTCCTTACAACTAGTAAGCTTTAGAGATGCCCCAATTTACTAGTATATACTAATCTTATTACTTAAGCATAGTTGTTTGCTTCATCATAAGAAACCTTCTCATCTTCTATCAAATCGTTCTTATTTCCAACAAGAACTTGGACTAAAAGTTATATAATCTCATACTTATCTTTTTGGGACCATGAGCTTTCAATTCATTCACCCAAGATTTAAGTACATCAAACGAAGCTTTATCTGTAATATCATAAACAATCAATGCCACTTGAGCTTCTAAAAATAAGTGACCAAATAACCTCTATAATACAAAGGTGTAAGTGATTTGTATTTTTCTTATCCTGCAGTGTCCCAAATCTGAAATTTAAAATTTTTTCCATCTACTTCCATGGTTCTAGCCATAAATGCTGCTCCCAATGTTGATTCATGATTGACTTTGAAAATATCCGAACAAAATCTTAGCACAATCGAACTCTTTCCTACTCCTGAATCTCCTAATAATACAACCTTAACTTCGTGACCCATTATTTTATTTATTAATTAAGATTGTAGAATATATAAAATAAAACCCACTATGTATTATATGGAATCATCAAAAAGAACATATATTCAACCATTTTAAAATGTATCTTAACCGAATGTTATTCTATACTATGATCACTCTATTTAAAGCAATATCTTACCTTAGTCTGTAAGTATTCAATAAAATTTAGATGATAAACTGATTACTACTATAAATTTACCATATCTAAGTCATGTACTCATTCAAATACAAACAACTTCATTTAAATTCTTCCTATTACAATAATAAAAATTTGATTTTAAGTTTAAGTAATACAATTGTTAATTGTCAATTTTTAATAAATTATAATTATATTTCAAATTATCTTAAGAGAGCTTTTTGGATCATTTATTATCTATTAATTTCAATTTAGTTTTTTGATATTTTTGGATGTGACATCTTCAATAAAAAAAAATCCTAAAAAAAGTATATTTTTATATTCATGAAACCTTAAGTTTTAAAAGAATTAAATAACTTAAAGCTATGATAATTGCTTAACCCAAAGTTTCACTAGAACTCAAGGGAAAAAAATATTAGAGTATTATCATTATTAATTAAGGAAACAATACAAATTTAACTTTGAACTCTTCAATCAATTAATTATTTATATTCACCTTTAAAAGATATTCATTGATCACTTTAAGTTAGATAAATTTTAAGCAGTTTTACTTATAGAATTTACTGATTTTAAAAATTAAATCCATAAAATTTATAATAATTTCTAATTATCTCAATTTAATTTGAAATATAGTCATGACTCATTCGAATCATCATTCGAGTTTATAACATGAAAATCGTAGCAACTACTAACCTAACACCAGTAGTTTTCATTAACATTACCAAAACTTAAGAATAGATAAATTTAGGATTTACAAATATTTTTTGTAAGGATTTCCTTAATAAAATAAAGTCCCTTTTACAATAATATAACATTCAAATCAATAGAGATCTTCCTTTAAGAAGTTTAGAAGGAAAACTTCTAATAATAGATTAGAATGGAGCACATTTTAAGATATTGAGCTTTAAATTTGACTTTATGAAGATAAATCAGTTCTCTTAAAAAATATGCAATATGACTAAGAATGATATTAGAGAATAATTATATTAATGAATATGTATTTGGTTTCTCCAATATAAATATAATTTGTTCCCATTATTATTAAAGAAGATGGGATGTAGTAAATCTGTTTCGGTTGTAAAACCTCTTGATTTCCAAGAAATAAGAGAAATCACTCAGAAAATGATTGAAGCTGAAAATGAGATTATAACAATACTTTTTCCCATAATTGAGAGATCTTAAAAGCGAAAAAGTACTGTGACAGTTTTTTTATCTCCAAGAAAGTCTTAAAGTCGTTTAGATTTATATTAATCACCTGTTAGAATCTCTGGCAGATAGAATTCAAGAATTTTCAAAGAAGAAAAGATAACAGAAAATATCATAACATTCACAGATAGATCTACATAAATTTAATCAATTAGTCTTGCTTCTGAGTCTCCAACCAGAAGAGGAGGGGATAGAGATAGGAGTAGAGGTAGTAGTGTCCATAAAGCAACTTCATCATTTCATTCCAATTTAGAAGCTTAGAAAATAGACAAAGAACCTGATCTTCATCCGATAGTTCAGTAATAGATATAAAAGCTAGGATCTTACAAATTTTTGTAGGATCAAAATTACAACGATTGTATTAAGTTGCAGCCCCATAAATTTTCAAATGGAGATGTTTATTCAGGTTGTTGGAAAAATAACCTTAAACATGGAAGAGGCAAATTATTTCTATCATCAGGTTCATACTTTGAAGGGTATTTTAAAGAAGGACAAATGATAATAGGAAAATATTTTTTTAAGAATGGAAATATATATGAAGGGGAATTTTTTGAGGGAAAATTTAATGGTAAAGGTTTGTATCTTTGGACAGATGGTGAATATTATAATGGATAATGGAAAATGGATTAAAGAGAGGGTTAAGGAGCATTTTAATGTGCTGATGGTAGAAAATATGTTGGGGAATGGAAAAATGATAAAAAGAATGGTTAAGGTGAATTTATTAATCCAGATGGTAATAAATATGAAGGTTAATGGAAAGATAATAAGAGAAATGGATTTGGCACTGCTTATTTGCCAGATGGATCTTCATTTAAAGGTTAATGGTTAAATGATAAAAAAAGTGGTAAAGGAGAATATCGTTATTCAAATGGGGATATTTATTATGGAGATTGGTATGAAAATCTAAAGCATGGAAAAGGTAAACTGACTTAGAAGGACGGTTGTTCTTATGATGGACAATTTTTTAATGGATAGATGGAGGGAGAAGGTACATATATTTGGGCTGATGGTAAGAAATATGTTGGATCTTGGAGTAGGAATACTAGGAAAGGTTTTGGTATTATGACTATGCAAGATGGAAAATATTATAAAGGAGAATGGGATAATGATGAAAGATATGGTTAAGGAGAATTTCATTGGGGACCAGATTAATATTATATAGGTTAATGGATTGAAAATGTAAGGGAAGGATCAGGAGAATATTTTGAAGATGGTACTAAATACATAGGTAATTGGGTTAGTGATAAAAAGCATGGATAAGGAAAATAAATTTATCCTCTCTATACATATGAAGGATCATGGATTGCCAACTAGAGAGAAGGATAAGGAGTTGCTACTTTTAATAATGGCTTAAAATATAATGGTTCATGGATGAATGATTGTATACATGGACAGGGAGTTGTGGAATACAAAGATTTTAAATATAACGGAGATTGGTCAAGGAATAGAATGGATGGAAATGGTGTGTTATATTATCATTTTTGTACATATACTGGATAATATAGAAGTGGAGTCAGAGTTGGAGTTGGAACATTTAAAGATGGAACTGGTAATCTTATAAAATAGGAGTTTAGAAATGGAAATTTAGTTGACTATTCTGAATGACTTTTATATTTTATTTAATTAATTAAATAAAAATTAAATTATAAAACCTTTAAAGCCTTTTATAAATAAATCATTTAACTTCCAATTTTAGATTAAACATTAGAAAATAGATATAATTCTTTTAAAATATCATTAATTCATAAGCAACCTTAAATTTTTAAAATAATTGGCCAAATTCCTCATTATTTTTTCAAAAGAGAGCATAAGTAAAGAAACACATTAGTTTATGATATATATTTTAAGAATTCTTGATCAGCTATAATAAAGTTTCATTAAACACTCATTTCAGATCATTTTAATAATCTTATTACTTTTGATGAGTCAATAAAATTTATTCTTATTAAAATTAACCCTTATTTTTATATAAAATCTTTATAAATTTGATTATATAATAGATTTAATAAAAAATTATGATCAAGTTTCATTATAAAAATGAATTGATAAATCTTTAAAATCCTTTTGTGTTATCTAATGATTAAAGACAATTCAAAAAATTCGAGTGCCTAAATTACAGTATTATCCAAAATTAGTTATTTTTTTTGGCAAATTCTATCATTTTTATAAAAATCTCAAAGAATTTCTAATTTATTTCATTTTGGTTTTAAATTAATGTTGGAATAGCAATTTCCTCCAAAAATTTTGATTTAGCTAAATTAATAATGAAGCTTTAATCGTTTTCAATCTCTATTTCAAGTTTTTTAAGTTAAGACAAGATTTTTTGTTAAAATTCTGAACTAGAATTTTAGTTCAAAAAATCTTGATCATTTAAAGTATCTCCATAATTATAGTATTTTTTCCTAGCTTCTTTTAAGTATTTTTCAATTTTACTTTTTCTTATCTGTTGTTAGAAGTTAGATCTCATTTCTAGTAACATTGTTGTTATAATAATCAAACAATTTAAGATTAATATTAATATAAATTATATTCATTTTAATTACAATATTTTTTAGTTAAAATTTTCATATAATTTATTTTTATTATATATATTCAAATATAATAAATGAACTTACCTTGTGAATTGATGTTTATTCATTATAAAATTATTTTTTTATTAATTATTTAATTGAAACTTAGTTTATTATTTAAGAAACCTCAATCTTTCAACATAAAATTTGGTGCCTTAAATATTGTAATTGATGCTTCTTCTTATTGATTTTATATACCTTTGAGTGATTATAGAAATCAAATTGATATTTCTGATTATAATATTTAAAAATTTTGATAAATTAAATAAAGTGTTGTTTTATTAATTAGGATGATGATAATTATTATATTTGATTATAATTAAATGAACTATTATAAGAATAAATAACAAAAAAATACAAAATCATATTATTGGTTACTTTTCACCAGCAGCAGAATAGATAATTTTTACATCTTCCTCTTAAATGGAAAATGGCGAAGCACCCTTGTACATTGGCAATTCAATGTTTGATAAGATTTAACTTTCATTAGTATGATGATGTTTTTTGATTTCGAAGTTACAATTAACCGTAACTTCTTCACATGAGGCTTCAAACATATCACGCTCCATAAGTTGATTTGCATTTTGATTATTGCTAATTTTGAATTAAATAAAAAGTAATACTTCTATTAAAGTTCACTATCCATAGATATAGCATCATCTGAAAATTAGTTTTATCTAATTGCTAATTTCTTAATGAGTATCTTACTGTATGATTCCCAAGTTTTAAAAAGTATCAAAACAGTAAGATAATCATGAAGAATATTAAAATTAGCTTTTAGTTAAAGTGCAGAACTAATATTTGATCTTTCAATGTGTCTATTTTTTCTGTAATACATTAAGCGCAACTGCATTTCTTTGTTGAATTATTTTATTTGTTTTATAGAATCAGGTGTACCATCCTTAAAAACTTCTGCATGGAATTTAACTCTGAATAACTCATATATCAACTAATTATATTAAATATAACCATAATGATCACTAAAATTAGATATGTATTAATTACCATTTGAGTTTAAACGATGAAGCAATTTTGGCGACATCCCATAAATTTTCTTCTTCTCCTCCTCCTAAGGGTTTTCCAATATCAAGAAGAAATTTACACAAAAATTTATAATGCATAGTTTATCCTTGGGTTTCAGATGAGTATTTACACCAAATCGTTTTGATTTTATCAATATTTTCTACATAAGATTAAATTGGGGAATCTTATAATTAAAAAAAGGATTCAAATTGTTCTACCAAACTTAATAAAAAGAGTGTTAAAAGAACATAGGTGGAAAAGAACATAAATAAGAAAAAATATATTTAACTTGCGGGTGATCCACAATATTTAGGGTCTTCCCAACATTTTGGATTATAATGCATGGTGTCAGTCATAATTGTTCTCCAATCATCACCAGAAGCACATTTAAATAAAGTCATCATAGCACTACCAGCAGTCATAAAATTCAATTAATCATCTAATACTTATCCAGCATCTATTGTACCAAATAATTAACAACCAAATAAAGCAAATACTAACATTGTAATTATTAAAATAGCAAAAATCTTTCCTAGATATGGTAAAGCAAAAAGGATCACATTGATTAATCTTTACAAATTAATAAAGCCTTAAAAAATTAAAATAATCCTAAGACTTCTTAAAGAGAAGAATAAACGAAGTAATTAGTAGCCATCATCATTTGGAGTTGATTTATAATAGATCATAATCCAATCTACTGAGTAATCAGCTATGAAATCAATTACTGCTATTAAGATTAAAAAGAAATAAAATCTTCTCCAATAGTTATCGAAAAATCTATTTACTCCTAATGCCAAAAATAATAATAAAACCCAAGCGAAGTAAACTACACTTAATGCATTGTGAACATCATTAAGGGATCTGAAAAATTCATCACTCATATCTGAAGTAAACATTAATAAGATGATGAAATCAACCCAAAGTAGTAGAAATAAAAATTTTTAAATTGCAATGCTACTTGTAATATCTGAAGAAAATTTTCTTATTCCACTTGTTGGGGGAGTTGAGAATTATGGAAAATCATTTATCAACATTGATGAGATCTTTTTAAATTCTTTTTGTGACTAAGTGACTTCTGAATTTTCAATTTCCTTCTGATTTTTCTTTAAATTTGTATAAAGAACTCCTGTGAATAGACTCAAAAAAAACATTGATCCAATGAAAACAAAAATTAGAAAGAATATATATGTTACAATATATGAGTTAAACCCTTAAGGACCTATTGTATCTACTTAACTATTTTCAGCTATTTAATAGATTTCTCCCCAACCATCTAAGGTTGCTGTTACAAACAAAGTGGGAATTGCAATTGTGATATTATCAAAATTATGTTTATAATTAACCCATATTTTTCCTTCATTTAAACAGGTTTGCTTATTTACTTCAAATGCCATCTTATCTTCACAATATCCAAATTGTTATTCGTATAGTATGATTCCATAAACTCCAAACATAATCCAAACTGATAATAATGTTATAATAACATTAAATATATCAAATAATGATCTACCTATGGCTTCTCTTAAATTTGTTAACCAACTTAATCTATACATCAATTTCATGGGTCGAAAGTAACCTAAATAAAGTAGTATTTTCAAGATTGGCTTAAAATCTTCAGTTTAACTGCCAAATGCTATGATATTGGAAACTTAATAGATAAAATCAAAAACTTAGAATGTAGATACTAAATAAGATCCTTAATCCATAAATAATCCTTTTGCTATAACATTAAATATAGTGTCTGCTAATTAAATTATATTGCATGAAAATTGAAGGGTATCTGGATATGATTCACTATCTGCTTCATAATCATTATAAGTTTTTAGAATAAATGCAATGATAGATAGATAAGTGACAATATCCATGATATAGATATAAATCATTGATGTAGTAAGATGGGTTAAAACAATACGAAATAAATTGCTTTTTTCAAAAAAGAACAATGACGATTCACATTCTATTCCATCATATAATTTTGGTGTTCTTGACAATAATTCTCTATTAATTTATTCTAAAAATATTTAAATCATGAAATACTTATTGATTTAATAAGATTGTATATTAAGTTAGGTTTAGATTTACTTATTTCATCATTAGATATATTCTTATTTGTCATCACTGGTTCTTAAATAGTTTCAACCAATTGCATCTATATCTCGTCTGAGTTCTATGTTATATGCTATAGCTATTCATTTATATTCTTTTGCATTTCATTTTAAATTTCTTCAATTGGTTAATCTAAATACTTTCCGAATCCATCTAATAAGACAGCCATAACTAAACCATAAGTTAAATAATTCAAAATAAGAACTAATGAAAACGAATAAATGATTGAGAAAGTGTAATTTATATCACTTCCAATCACGTAAACTCCATACCAATCATCATTTGTCATTATATTAAAGATTGTCATAAAAGATTTAAAAATGTTTTCATAAGAATGTAATTATCCTAAAGAGTCATTTTAATCAAATTATCCTACAAACATTTCCATCCCTGTAAGTGCATACATGAATATAACCAGGAACATAAGAAATGTTAGATAGATGTATTAATCAAATGTCATTGAAGCAATATGTCCTATTGTGATAGCCATTTTATTGTATTTAAGACATCTATAAAACAATAAACATTTTGTTCCTCTAATTAATCTTAAATTTTATTCATTTAAATATGCTTCCATGTAATCACTAGTAGTAAATTCAAAAAAATTGATTATAACTATAATAGATTATAAAATTAAATCAGGAGATCTCAAAAGATCTTTAAATTTAAAACCCAAAAATCTCATCACTAATTCACAACATAACAATATTGTTGATATGTCTTCAACACTTGAAATTATATTGATATCAACAATTCCTTAAAGCGATAAGAAGGTAAAATTATTAAGAATTACTAAATCAAAAAAAAATTGACTAAATTTGCTTGTTACTATTAAATATGCATATTTTTATGACATTATATATAGTCCTCGAATTCCTTTTATCCAAATAATTATATCAATTTTATTTAACATAAATAAAACTGCATGAAAATATTATAATCTTCTTTTATTAATTTCAAGTACATCTTTACCAGACCAATTATGTTTAATGATTGTTTTATGATTTTAATATTCTTTCATTCTCATACCTTAATATTTGAATTTATTAGAAACTTAATTATGATTTATCAAAGGTATTTTTTAATTTATTTTTTCTTACACTCCTTCATAATTTGTATAATATCCTTAAACAAATATATACGGTTATCCATTTTTATAAATGGAAAAATTAACCTATCTAGTCTACAAAACTTATGAAGCTTTCATTCTATCATAAAATTTGGCATTTGTTTTCTCAAAATTAACTATGGAATCCGTACTCTACTCAACCTTTTTTTAGTATATGCTCATAAAGAGTGATTAAGCCTTGCTTTTAGTAGGAAAACTTGATTTTGCAAATTATGTTTTGCCATATAATTTTTCTTTTTCAATTTTCATTTCATGATAAACCATTTTAAATTTAGTTGATCTTATCTTTTCTAGATTGAAATTCTTTTCTTTTTGAATCAATTCTTATTAATCACTAAGTTTGATATATTAATAATTACATTAGTTTTAATAAAATATCATTTTAAGAATTAAAATTTTACTTAATTTCCTGATTTACTTACGGTTATAATCTTGAAAATTAAATAGTTTTAAGTTTCTCTATAACTTTCATATTAAACTCATCTTCAGTATAATTTTTGGTTTTTATTCTTTTGATTAGAGCATCTAATAAATCAAATTTTGGTAAAAGAAACCTTTTCCAAGTAAAACTCGTCACATATTCAACAAATGGTAACTTAATAATTCCACTTTCCATTTATTTTTATTTAGCTGATAAGGTCCTAGTAGTTTAATATGATTTCTTAAAATTTACAGGATCTTCAATTGCATATTTTTTAAAAGAATATTCATTTAAATTATTTCTGTATTTTTTTATTACCTTATAGATACCAATCTCTCTCAAATGAGCAACATCTAATATATCCAAAAGATTTCTCTCAGGATACTCTTCTTCTTCCTTTAATCTTTTTTATATTTCATTCTCTTCCTCTCTTTTCTTATTTTCTTCAGTGGCTTCAGAATAATGTACTTTTAAAACTGCAATAACAATATTGAATCCAAAAAAGCCTCCAATAAATATAATCAATAAATAGTATAACCAAATCCAAGGATGAAATATTCTCATCGTAAAAAACATTACCCAGCTCCAATCATCCATTGTAATAGTTCTAAGAATTTATCCTAAAGAACCAATTAAATTATTAAATGAGGTAGGCATTTTTGGAGTGTAATCACTATACATACAATGCATTCCAGATGGACATCTATCTTAATTACATTATATCCATCCTTCGGTTTCATCACCATTTTCATATTGACACCTATAGTTGAATAATCCTTAGAATAGAAAGATACCCATAGATGCAAATATCAATGAAAATAAAATAACTATCATCAATGCTTCAATTAAAAATTTAAAAGATTATTTTAAAGCAGTCATCATCACATTCAATCCTTAAAAGATATTAGTCAAGTACATTAGTAATGTTACTAATCTTAAAGGGGATATATCAATGATAATAATTTCAGGATAATAAAGATTCATTGCTGTGAAGAATATCAGCACAAAATCATAAATATTTTCCATATTTCTAAAAAAGGCATAATCATTAAAAAAAATGCCACTCGCTATAATTCTTAATCCTATTTCAGATATAAAGAGTATCATAACCACTTCTTCTATGTTGTCTGTATCAGTTCTTCCATTGGTTTTTACTACGATATATAATACAACATTAAATAAAATTAGAAATGTCATCATTATTTTAAATAAAAAGTTGTTGACTATTTTCCTTGCCATAATTGGTATACTATATACCAGATAAATAAAGGCTTTTCTTACATTTAAAAGAGCTAAATTGTCATTATATTTCTAAATAACAATAAAATTGTACTTGCAACTCATAATTTAATCTTTAAAATTCTGATAATTTCACTAATCTAACGTAATAAGGATCTTTCATTGTATTCCTTTCTATCAATTTATTGTGACGACGAATAATTTTCTCGTATTCAACATCATTAAAATATTCAGCTTATATATCTTGATTTTGATTGAATGCATTTAAGAGATTCATGGCAATTCCTGGTTTTTCAGGATCTGGCTCAGGTTTTTGTTGCATATTCAATTAATGGGAAGCTGATTAAATTAATTTCTAGTAGATGTGAATTGATTTATGAAGTGTATGACGATTAACTCTGTCTTCAATCATATCCTCTCTCTCGATACTTTGTAATGAGTATTCAGACATTTTTGAATTGTCAATATTGCTGTCTAATGGGAATGTTTCACTATAAAATCAATTAGTTATTTTACTCATGAAATTGGATTTGATTAAATTGCTCGAAAGAACTTTGACGCTACTTTTAACTTCTGTCAACGCTGAAGTTTCTTTTTTATTCTGGTGTCTCAACTGGATTTGAATGATGTCTAAGATATTTTAAATAAAAAAACTTATCATTTATGATATGAACAGCAGGATTTTAAGTTATCTCTTTATTTATATTTCCCTTATCAAGATAATTGATTGACTCTACTTTTTTCATACAAAATAAATATAAAAAAATATTATAAATAATGTAATTAAGATGTGTTCTCTTTGTCATTTAGAAAATGAAGATTTTATCAATTCATGCAATTATTTAAAGTCTTCTTTAACTTCATTTGTTTCAATACAATCAATTTTTGGTTATTCGTATTCTTATTCAATTTTTTTGGAATCAATCAAATTAAAGACTTATTTCTAAAATCTCTTACTAATTGAATGTTTCTAAACTTATAATTTGGTTTTATTATACAGCTTCTAAAAACTCATCAACATTTTAACTCATTTCTTCTGCCAATACTCTCTTTCTATTAGTGGATTATTGCATCTATTTTAAAATCTCATTTCTTGCTTATGTTATTTGTAATGAAATATCATGCAATTTCTATCCTTTCAAACCATCTATACAATCATTCACATTCAAATAAGTTCCTAATAATATAATATAAATACTTTGAGTATTGATTGGTAAAAACATTAATAAATTATGGCAACAAAAAATTAATAAAATCTAAATGGAAAATATGATATCATAAAAGTTATTGGAAGAGGAGAATTTGGAGAAGTTTATTTGGCTGAGAATATTTAAACAGTAAGGGTCTAATTAATCATATTAGAAATAAAAAGTAGCAATAAAGTAAGCTTTAAAATCAGAATTGGAAAGAGTTAAAAAAAGATAAGAATTATTCTAAACTGAAAAGAGGATCATGGAAATGATTGTTAATGACAACGTTATTAGTCTAATAGATCACATTGAAACAAAAGATAAGCATTACCTGGTTATGGAATACTGTAATGGAGGAGATTTAGATTCCTATATAAAGTTACTTAGAGAGACAAATAAACATCCCTTATCTGAGCGTTAGGCAAAAGAGTTTCTAAAACAATTGCTTAATGGTTTCAAAGGATTATAAGATATGTTTGTGATTCATAGGGACTTAAAGTTAAAAAATATACTAGTTCATGATGGAGTTATAAAAATTGCAGACTTTGGTTTAAGTAAAGTTGGTGAAGTAGGCTATACCTAAGTTGGTACTCCATACACAAAGGCTCCTGAAGTCTATAAAGGCCGAGGCAGAATTAGATACGATAATAAAGCTGATATATGGTCTTTAGGTGTTATTTTCTATTAAATGCTTTTTGATTTATAATATCCATTCGCTGGAGTCAATGAAAAGGATTTATTCGATAACATCGACAAGGCAAAAGACTTAAATTTCAATCCTGTTAAAGCAAATGTTAAAATCAGTGAAGATGCAAAGAGATTACTCAGGAGAATGTTAACAAAGGATCCAAATTAAAGAATTACTTGGGATTAACTATATTAGGATCCATATTTAGAATTTGGATAATCGAATGATTTAGGTACTTTCGATCAATTTTACTAAAATACCATGTAGAAGTTTTCTTTGATTACATTATTACAATGTAAAATATAGGAAACTTTAGGAAATAGTGAGATTTTGAGAAAGGATTACAAAGTTATAAAAAATCTGAATCAATATTATGTATAATTTATGTTTGCAAAGAGAATTATCATTCTTTCTAGGAAGTTGGATAATTTACTCAGTGAATTAAAAAACCAATAAAAAAATTAAAGTAAATCATTGAAAGAGATTTGTAAGCAAGTATACATATTTATTTGATTGATTTAGACTGAAGAGAATTATTATGTTTACTAATTATATTATGAAAATGTTAAATATAATTTGGAATCTTTTATTAACAGGAGAAAAAAAGATTATAAAGATTTTGATGATTAGATACTTAATGAAATACAAAATCCTAAATGTAATTCTATTGTTATATTAGAAATCAATTGGTAATACTATGTTAATATAGTTCTGAATTATTATTATTGTTTATCAAATTAGGCTGAACTTATAGAAGGTTAAAATGATACAAAGGCTCTCTAATTTTATAATCACATGATTGATGTTTTAAAGTGTTTAGAAAGCGATTCAACTTTGGAGGGAGAAAAATTAAAATATAATTTATAATCTGTACTTCTAAATCTTATTCAAATTGTAGACTGATGAACTAGAATCATAATAAAACAATGGATAAATAATGGGGGAAACTACAATTTAGTATTGTATTGAGTTCTAGAAAAGAAATATAAAGGAGTTATATGAACTCATGCTATCTGATATATGATATATTTTATTTATTATTTTATAATGGACAAACAAAAATTGAAAATAAATTGGTAATCAAGTGACTGGAGTTTTAGTAGGCAAAAGAAGTAACTAGAATTATAACATACTTAATCAACTTTGAGATTCTAACAATAAAGAATAAAAACAGAACCTAAAGAAACTGTAACGAAAATTACAAATCCTCCAAATTTTCATGAATACGTACAATTAATTGAAAAAAAATACAGAATACAGAATTCGTTTAAGCCAAAAAGAAAAATTGGAAATGGAAGAAGTCTCATTCAAATTTGTTCCACAAAGTCTCTTGTTCTATACGAATCGCTAACAAATCTTCCATAAATCAATTGACAAATATATTCATTATAATATATTTTATTAACAAATTTAAATGTAGACCATTGAAGAGCAGATTAAGTCTTGCATGAATATGGCAAATCTAACTTAGGATATCAGTCTAGAATTAAGAACAGATGAAGAATAATAAATTTAAATTGATCAATAATAAAAATATGAATAAGATCAATTTAAAGAAATTGGCGATAATTAATAGCTAAAATAAGATATGCAATAGTCAAAAGAGCAAATAAATAATACAATCTTTAATCAGTCAACAATTTCCAAAGAATTGTATTAAAATCTTTGTGAAGCCTATTATCTATTAAATAAACTTCATTTGAAATCAATAGAGTTAACAAGAAAGTTTAATGCTGACAATAATTTTCTACCTCGTTTTTTCTAAGCAATCAAAATAACCTTCATTGGTATTTTACAACTTGAATAAATTGGATTGATTACAAATGATTAAGACATTATTAGTAAATCAATCAATGAAGATTATAACATAAAAGTGAATAAAAAGCAACTTAACGAAAAATCAATTTCTATATTGTTGGAATTCACTATCGTTCATCTACTATCACATTTAGATGTATTGTTTTAAACAATTGAAGTAAGAAGAGAAAAATTAGAATTAAGAACTTTAGTTATTTACTTATCGAAAATACAAACATGTCTAGAACAATTGCCAGGTGCTGCATAATTAGAAATTAATGATATATTTTGCTATGATAGAGGAAATTATAGATGGTAAGGCTTAAATAGTATCACATAAGAAGTACTATTGGGTTCAAGAGAATAATTATCGAAATCGTATGGAAAAGTAGCTGAAGGTTTACTCTTAGCTAATGCTATGATTTCAAAAGGATCAGAATTTAATAATGAAGCTGCTAAAAACTTTATGTAAGGATGTGGTGCCATGTATTATTTGGTAGCAAAAAAAGATGCTAAATTGAAAGCTGATCATTTTATGGCAGAACCTAATAAAAATCTCGCATTTAAAGCATGGAATTTAGGAGAAAGTGGTCTTCTGGGTAAATTATTACCTCTTCTGTTTCCTATAATTACATATAACGAAAAGATTTTTGTTCCATAACTTTTTAAACGATTAGTTGAAGATAACATACTCAAATAATATAAAGAAAACAAAATTAATCAAATTTAAAATGATTGTGGAGAATGTTAAAATATTAATCTACCTAAAAGTTCAGATTTATTTATAAAAAATAAAGAAAGAATACCTGTTAGAATATTATGTCATTATAATCTATAATAGATTTAATCTAATAGTTTTGTTTAAAATTCTCTTAAATTGATACAAGGTGGAAAAGTATTTGATAAAATAATTATCCATATACATGGAGGAGGATTTGTGAGTATGTCATCTAGGTCACATCAAACTTATACTAGAAAGTGGGCTAAAAATTTAGAAGTCCCTATATTTTCTATCGACTACAGAAAAGCTCCAGAAGATCCTTATCCTTTTGGTTTAGATGATTGCTGGTAAGCATATATGTTCATTATGAATTACATTGATAAATATTTTAATATCAATCCAAAGAAGGTGGTTTTGGTTGGAGATAGTGCAGGAGGTAATTTAGTGGCTGCTTTAACCATACAAATTATTAAATCTGGGGCTAGGATCCCTGATGGGATTTTAATGGCTTATCCAGCCTTATGTTTAGATATTAAGAAGTTCACTCCAAGTTTATTGATATCCTTAAATGATCCATTATTGCATCATACTGTATTGAAGTTATGTATTTCTTCCTATGTGCCAGAACACTTTGATGCAAAATCGGATCCATTGATATCACCATCAATTGCTAGTGATTAAATTCTTGGAAGATTTCCTCCTACCAGAATTGTTTTAGGTACTAACGATCCATTACATGATGAAAGTTTTAGATTAGCAAATAAATTATAAAAATTAGGAAGAGATATAAAAATTATTGAATATAAATGGATGCCTCATGGATTTTTATAATTTGATGTTATTTAAGGAATGAAAGAAGCTGAACAAACAGTACTTGATGCATAAAACATCATTCTAAATTTATTAACAAGTTGATTTTAATTAATCATTATATAAATTATATTAATTTGATAATTATTTATTTCAAACATAAAATTTCATTTATGCCTATTTTTTCAAATAATTTAAGTCTTCACATTATAAGCTTTTAGGCTGTTGTCGTAATTATAATCTATTTGCGATATGATCAATAGTAGCTGAAATTCTCTCAGATATAGGTGGAAATTTTGATATTTCATTATTTTCAGTAAGTTAATTGTTTGCATTCATAATTTTAAGTTGATTAAATTAAATCGAATGAGATTTTTGTCTACATTAATTTTCATAATTTTCCTCTTTATTACAATTTTCTAATTGAGAATTATTCCAAGAGTTATTTTATTTCTGTCTCTCTTATCTTAATTTTTTAGCTATATCTTGATTCCGAACTGCCTAGCTCTATAAACTTCCAGGAACTGCTCCGTCAATATCTTTTGTCTATAACATTCTGTTAAACTACAATTACCCTTATCAAAAACTCAATTTTACTTATGAAAATCACAATTGTTCTTTAAGTCTTCTAATTATATTATGTCTCTTGTTATTTTATTATTCTTTTAGTTGCTCTTATTAAGATATTCTTCTCCCATGGGTATGCATATGTTACAAAAATGATGAAGATCATTTTAATATCGTTTTCTACCAAATTTAATAGCATGATGAGGTATTTATTTTCTATGTCAATTATTGTTTTAAATACTATAATCGTTTTTGCTCCTCTTAAGTCAATTAATTAGGTATTAATCTGTTAAGATACATAAATCTAGGTTTTGGTTAGGCTCCAACAATATCTTCAGTTAATAAGGATCTATCATATTGCATTATTTTAAAGTTAATTTTATAAAGAGATAAATAATCATTCACCAATTAACACACATATAAATATTATTTACAATAAGCATAACTACTTATTTTATGCTTCAATATTCGTTAAGAAAAACTCTGACTTGGCTCTCTAATTTTAAAGAACTTTGTTAAATTTAGTAGAATTAATAATTAATGAGCATAAATTCAGAAATTCATCTTAATTTATAAACATAATTTCTTTTTAACTACTTAATTCCTAAACCACTTCTACTTGATATCAAATATATATCACTTTGAACAAAAATTCTACTCAATTATTGTTTTTTAGAGAAACTCATTTTGAACTAAAATTTTGGTCATTAATAAAGATTTCCTTAGAAATTTATCTATGGTTCAATTTATGAAGAAACTATTGCCATATAAATAAATAGTAATTATTTCAATAGCATTGTTAATTTTAGAATTATCTAGAAGAATCTTGTTAGGTATTGATTTGAATTATAATATATTAACAAATTTTCTTGAAGTAAAATTTATCGACTGTTATTGTAAAAGAAGACTAGATTAGGTATAACTCATAAGATATTTTATTTATATTTAAAATAATATGTGTTGTATTAATACTATTTTAATCAAAGTCTTACGACCTAACAATAATTGATATATTTACATCATATTAATGGAATAGATCTTTAATCTAATTGGTTTAGAATTTTAGATCATTTAATTTGATTACTCTTTAGAATAAATTGATAGGAATATCAATTCTTAAATCATTATTATTGATGTTGAATAATGTTGAATAAGCTTAGATTCTAATTAGGTAATCAACTTTAATTAATTGGCCAGTTGTTGAAAGTTCCATTAAGTTCTTAAAATCAAAAAGTACTAATGATTTTGATATGGTTTAAACTATTCCTTAGACAACTCCAGGTAAACTAATTTTAGAAATTTATTCTATGATAACTTTTGGTTCTTTGTCATTAACAGTTGTTCTTTTATTCAAGGAAATAACAATTTCTTATATGTATTGTTTGCTTTCTCTTTAATCAATAAGTAAATCTAGTTTGATTGAATCTCCAATAGAAAATTCATTTCCACTATATTTACATTCGATTTTTGAAATCTAAAATAATTTTATCAAAGAATACTCCTTATACTGTGTTTAAATATCCACGAATAGCATGACTATTTGAGATACTTTATGTAATATTTTGTCTGCTTGCATATTAATTAATGATAATCGGTATTTTTTTAAGTGTGATTCTATCCAAAGATAAAGTCTCAGCAATCAATGACATTGTATATTCAATCTTTAATTTTAGACCCTTATCTCTTTTCATGGAACCTGGAATGTTATCAGGTAAAGTATAAGTGAAAGGAATTATAATCGTTTTTTAGATTTTCAATTTCTCATCCTCTTAGTTTCTTTCATCATTTATATCTTTTAACAACTTAAATTGAGAATAGAAGATGTTAAAATCATCTTATTCAAAACAATTAAATCCTCTATCCCATGATTCTTCTCCTTACAAATGAATATATAATTTTGAGATTTCTTTTAAAGTATCTTATGATTCATCAATAATAACCATTCCTCTAATAGATATATTTATGTACCTTATATAATAGAGTTTTGAAAATAGAATTTGGAATTGAGTTGGATTTGTATTTTATTTCCCATTAATATGAATACTGAAATTTCAAGAGCAGAATTATTATAATGGGTTAACGATACATTAAAACTATCGTTATAAAAAATTGAATAGCTGGGGACTGGAGCAGTCTATTGTTAATTAGTGGATGCTGTTCATCCTGGAAAAGGTAAAGTTATTTATATTATATGTTGCAGTTGTATTAAGTAAGATAAATTGGAAAGCCAAATAAGAATATGAATTTGTTAACAATTTCAAAGTTCTTTAATAGGCTTTTTCTAAACTAGGAATATAAAAGCCAATAGAAATAGAAAGATTAACGAAATGCAAATATTAAGATAATCTGGAGTTTCTATAATGGTTAAAGAAATATATGGATTAGCATGTAGTACCAAAAGATTATGATCCTTAAGCAAAAAGAGGGAATGCAGAATTAGATGATCAAGCAGCTATTATACCTAAAAGAAATGCAGAAAGGTCGAGAACAAGTGTTAGAAGAGATACATTTAATAGTCCTAATCAAATATCATCTTAGTCAGCAATTCCAAAAACCAATTCTTTTGCTCATATAGAGCCATACCAAAAAAAACAGCCATCAATGCAAGATTTACTTATATAGATTGAAACTCTTAAATAAGAGAAAGATTATTACTTCTAAAAATTCAAGGAATTAGACTTTTTTATTGAAGGTGCAATGTAATTGTCTCAAGAATAAATGTATAAAGGAATCAAAGATATTTTATATTACACTGCAGATAAATCAGTAATAGTATTGCCAAATGGTGAACTGGATGTTTAAGGATTACCTCCTTCATCAGAAGAGCAATCATCATCATAAGAAGTAATGTAATAAGAAATAGATTTGTGAATTCATTTTTATATCAATTTTCAGGGACAATTACATTTGCACTTACATGCAAAATTTATTAAGTATTTTTTTTAGATTCCCTTTTGATACTTGGCAATAGAAATGCATTTTATCTCATTATTTATCTTTTCTTATAAGCTTTAAACAACGCTTTCGCTTTTTTCTATCCTTTCGACTCATTCACTTATCTTGGCTAATCTACATCATGATATTTTTTGAAATAAACATTTGGATATTAAAGATATTTAATTAAGCTTTCTTAAAGCATCGATTTTCTTTCATCTTAACTCAACGTTAATATTAATGTACCATTATACATATCATTCTTATGTTATTTATTTTTTAATTATTCTATATACAGATCTGATCTTTTAATTATTTATGATAAATTGTTTTCGACATTATAAATTAAGTATTCCTTTTATACTTCAAAAGGTCTCGCTAAAATCACTTCTGAATATTGAATCAAATTACACTTCATTCTAAGAAAGTATAAATCTTCATATTCAGATTTATTTAAATATTCCTTTAGTTGTGGATTATTGAAATAATTTTCCACTATTTTTTATATATTTTTATTAAATTTTTAATTAACTTCTAATACATTACTAAAAGTGAAAACTTTTGAATAATGTTGCATTTTTATAACCTTTTTGATTATTCTCTAAAACTTTAATTTTATACCTTAATTTCTTATTCTAATACTCTATCTTGTATAATTTTTACGAATTACTTTATTCTAAGGATCTAATTAAATAAAATAATATACGAAGAGTCGAATTATCAATCATTTTTGGAGGGTTTAATGTTATTTGATTGCTTGATTCTAAACTTTAAAAGGAAGTTTTATCATTCACAATTATTGAATCTTTTGATTATAAAGTCTATTTATTAGTTTATGGAGGTTCTGAATGTTCAATCTATTATATATTATAAAATTAAATTATTGGTAAATCTTCTTAATTTTTAATCATTTATGCAATTTCCTATAAAAACCATTGATCAAATATCGCATTGAATTGATTCCTAATTCTAGCCCTATTACGCAAACCTGGAACTCTCTCTTGTTAATTATAGAATTAATGAGATTTTATTACTCTTTCCTTATCAATAACAAAATGAACTACTGGACAATTTTAAATATCATGACCAATACAATTGCATGATTTGCATTTCGTATTAGAGTCTCTTTGATGCATCATAATTTCATCTTTCATTTTACAAAATGATTCAAAATCTTTAGGGTTATCTTTTAAAGTGGTTATAAAATCACTTCTTGCCAACACCAGTAATTTTACAAAAGATTGAGATTATAATTATAACTTAGACTATTAACCAGTCAATAATTCTTCTAAACCAAAATACTATCCTTAAGAAAATGTAATGAAATCTGATCTATCCATTAAATTAGTGCAAATACTTAATGTACCATAATCAATAAAGCAAAGACATGGCTCATTATAATGAGGTAATTCACTTGTTATTATTTATTCTGGTGTAATTAAGACAGTTTTAAATTGTTTAATTAACTATTTTTTTGTTTCTAAGCTAAATGTTTGATTAAATAGATCACATTTTTCAATAATTGAGAAATTAGCTTCATTAATTAATTTGTTTCTAAGATTTTCAGATAAGGATGTAATCAACTTTTCTTCTTCCTCATTTTCTTATTGCATTTATTAACTCCAATATATTTTAATATATTCCCTTATTCTATATAATATATATTAATAATGTATTACTAATATTGCAATTCAAAACTTATGTGCTTTCTACTCATATATTTGTTTATAATTCTTATCTTTTCAGTAGTATTTTCAGCAGACAAACTAATTGAATTTAAAATCTCACCAACAGTGTTAACACTAAATGATAATTAAACACAAGTTGTAAACATAAATAAAATTGTACAAATCTTTTCTAATGCGTCTAAAATTATATATATTCATTTTAATTACTTAATGGAACAATGTCTCCATATCCAACACTTATCATCGTTACAGTTGAGAAATAAAACGCTTCCAAATATTTAACTTCATATGAGGCTTCAGATAAATGTCTGTTATCCAACCAATTTACCATTCCTACATCATTTGCATATGATCCTATAAAATACCATAGACAACTATAAATATGCAAAAAATATAAAATAGTAAATAATAGTTTGGCTAAATTCATAATTGATGATTGTATTTTGCTTAAATGAATTGATTCTTCAATGTTTCTTATAATTTTAGCAAAGTAATGGTATTATGTAATAAAGATAATCAAAGATAGATTCAACCATCTATTTTTGAGGAAATAATCGTTAACATATCCACATACTAGTACTAAGAGTGATACTCCATCAATTATTAAACCCTTTTTAAGATAATTATTAAAAATTAAATAGCGATCAGCAATAGGTTGACCATATTCATAATATACAGTATTCATCTTCATTAGATAATCTAATATTAAAAATAGGAAGAAAGGTGTCGTCAACCAAATTGATTGCGTATACATAATTGAAGTATTAAATGCTAATTCTAAGGGGATCATTATGTAAAAATATATTAATACAAAGCATAAACATAAATCCCAAATTATTTTTGATATAGATTAAGGATATATAATTGGCATTATTCTTAATAGTTCAGTTATTGGATTATAACATGAGAAACTTTATTTATCATTCTTCTTTTTCATAACTGAAAATTAATTGGACAATAAATTCTCGACTTCTCCGCTTGCTTTATCTCCAACAATTTAAAAATGTACACTTTTAAAGAAGAGCTTATGTCTTCTACTAACTGACAATTTAGTTAGAAATCTCTTAACAAAATAATAAACTCTAATTGTAAATCTCCAATTTTCTTTTTATGTAATTGTTTTTTTTATTTATATTTCGTCGTGATTTGTAAAGATGGGTAATTCTTATATTTGTGTTAACATGTTTTGACTGAGGCTTCCAGGAATGCTCAATCTTTAAGGTTTCGATTCGTAGAAGTCATTTTTAATTTCTGCAACGTCAATGCTTTCATCTAGATTTGGTTCTTTATAATCATCTAAGTTATCATCTGATGATAACATTAATTATGGTCTTTATTACATTAATAGTTGCTTCTTTAAATTATTAAATAAAGTAGTAATTATTTATCAACAATTTCACACTTATGAAAAATTAAATCATTATCTTTAAACATAATAGATTATATAGGATGGATAACTAACTTATAATATAAATTTTTATATTAAAGGAAATTATAATAATAATATTCTAATTGTTTTTTAGATTATATATCCAAAGTAAATTTTATAAATTCAATATTTTTCTTTGGATATAACATTAAATTCTTTTTTCGAATTTTAAATTAATTAAGTTTTTGTATCTTGATTTTGTGCTTATTGATTTACGAAATCAATCAAACGATTTCTTGATATTTAATAAATTAGATTCTTTTTTTTTTTTAAAAAAAAACTAGTAAAATAAATAATAATCTGTTAAGAGCAAAATAAGTATTTAAATTAATTACATAAAGTAATGCAATTTATTCAAGTTACAGAATGTAGATTTATTGATGAAATCGATAAAGTGAAAAGGTTTGACGTAGCCACCAATTTTTGCTTATAGAGAAAAAGTTAAATTGATGATGTGAACATAAATTTAAATTAAAAAATAAAGAATTATGTCGATGGCGAAGTAAAAAAAAAATGACTATAATAGGATTAATATTATAGAGATATTTAAGTGAAAAGTGAAGGGCTACATGCTTTAATACTTGATGGTACAAAATTAGTAGAAGTATTTTTATTAACATAATTAAAATCAATTAGTCATTCTAACTATCCTCTCGTTTAGATTAAGAATTATCAGCATCATAAAAGGAGTATAAATAAATGGAATAATAAATTAAATAACAAGAGGATAAAATGAAATGGAATATGGTTGAGAAAAAAAAATAAAAAGAAAAGTTACTTAAATTAATTGAAGAGATATAATTATCAATTTTAAGTAATATTAAATAAAACTATAAAAATAAATAGATAAATTAGATATACCAGAACCAGACAATAAAAATGGGATAGTTTTTAATTGGATTGCTGGATGTTTAATAAAAGCAAAAAAGGGACCTATATAATTGGCAGAAGAACTTAAATTGAAAGTGGACAAAGTATAACTTTTACCTGAATCAATAATTAATTAACCTTCTGGTCCTTAAAGTGGAGGAATCTTTGCTTGTGGTGGGAGAAAACCACTTTAAAATTCAAGACCCTTAAAAAGAGCTGCTTTGCCAGAAGAAGAATAAAGATACTACGAAAATTTAGTTTCATGGAAAGCCATAAAATAATATGTGTTTTCATAAGAATTTAAATTTTAAGAAAAAGTTTCAGCGTTTGTTTAAGATTTAGAAAAATTAGAATAATTTTAAATTATGTTAATAGAAGAGATTGTTTCAGAAAAGAAAGAGATTATCAGAACTATTTTTGATATAGATATTAAGGATCAGGTTAGAATAATAATTGAAATTAATGAAATCGTGTTGTTTTTAGTATAGGATAATTTGTAGAATTAAAAGAATCAAATGAAAGCATAAGAAACAGATATAATAGAATAAAATTTGAGGTAAAAAGAAGTAGAAATAGAAATTATGTAAAGATAAAAGGCATATTATACAGCAAAAGAAAAAAGGATTACAAGTCTTAAGAGTACTTTTTCAATAGCTTTAACAAGTTCAAATAAATTAGTTGAATTTGTAAAAGAAAAGATGAATACCAATGATTAACTGTTTGCTTAGATAGAAGTGTTGAGAAATTCTGGTTTGTCAAAAGAGTTAAAAGTTAATGTAGATGTTGAAGATTTTTATAGAAGGAAGAGATAAGAGCAAGAAGAAGAACTTATGAGAAAATAATAAGAATTTGAAGAGTAAAGATAAAAAGATGAAGAGAAGAAGAAATTTGAATCAAATTAGTCGAAAGAATAACAAGAAAGTTAAATTCTTCCTAATAAAGACAATAGAGAAGTATAATAATATTGTTAATAGTAGGAAAATGAACCAAATGAAAACAAAGAAGAAGAGTATGATTATAATGAAGACGATTCTGATGAAAGTTAATAAGATGGTGAAGAAAAATAAGATTGGATTGTAATTATGATATTTAATTGATTATACAGGTGCTCTCTACTAATCCGGAAACCATGCATATACAAAAGACTTTATTTCCAGATAAAGTTAAAACAGCTGAAAATAAGATATTAGCTAAATAAAAAAATAGGGGAGAATCTCTAAAACAATTAATGGTAAAAAGAAAGAAGAATTGAAATTATAATTATAAATTATGAAATTTTTATTTATTTTCTTATTGAAATTTAATATAATAAAATTATGATTGTTATTTAAAAATAGAAATATTTCATTATTTGAAAAATCTCAATAATGTGCATTAATTAGTGAAGTTTTTATTTAAACTTTTTGTTTCTCCAAAAAGAGTTTTATGTGTTTTATTAATAGTTGAATCTTCATCAGTTTCTGTGAATTATGATTTTAATAAAGAAGTATTAAAATTTTATGGTACTTTTGAAGAATCAATAATTTTTTAAGTTGAAAGTGATCTCATTTCAGAGGAGATTGCGCAACTTTAATCAGGCATACTTTAATTATTTTTTTTATGTTTTTTACATGTTTTGGTTATTAAAGAATTAAAATTTTTCATTATATTTTCTTTATTATTATCTAAATTTCTTTCTTAAGATACTTTTTTTTATTTTAACTAATAGTTTATATTTGGTTATGATGCAGTATGAGTTTACATCACATTCTTTACTTTACTATTAATTAATAAGTTATTAATTTTATCATCAATGTTGGATGAATTTATTTAGGTTATTGAAGATGATCTTGTTTATGTTTTAAGAGGAATTGAAGAAAAGTAGAAATTTTAAAAGTATGGTGTAAAGACATTTTCATTCTCTGAATTTAATGATTTTTGAAGATCACGTTAAAAGCTATTCTCTCCTTTAGTTATTTCATTTTAATCAAAATTCATTTTCATAAGATCAGGTTTAAATGGAGGTTCATATTATCTATTGAGTATTTTAAAAAGAGATTTGTCTTATAACCAAGGATGTTTTAATATTTCATAAATTCCATATTCTTTTCCTAATCTATTAAAAACATCTTTTTATAATAATTTCTACATTAAATCTTTTGATTCAATACTACAATTTTTATTTGGTAATACTAAGTCATGCTACAGAATATTTTTATAAATTTATTCTGGATTATTCGAATAATATGGAGGCAAACCTGTCAATAATTCATAAAGAAGTGCACCCAAACAATAATGATCAATTTAATAATTATGTCCTACTTTTAATAGCATTTCAGGTGCCATGTATTCAGGAGATCCACAAAATGAAAATGCTAATAAATCATCTTTCATGTTTGGTCTTGCTAAACCAAAATCAGCCAATTTAATATTACCATCTTAATCTATTAGAATATTTTCAGGTTTTATATCTCTATAAATGATACCATTTTCATGTAAATGATGAATAGCCAAACAAACTTAACTAAAATAAAACTTTGCTTATTATTCATCCATTCTTTTGACTCTTTTCAATTATTAAAATAGTTCACCCCCAGGACAATATTCTAAAGCAAAACAAACCCAACTTTTTGATTCAAATACACTTAACAATTTACATAAAAATGGATGCGAATTACTCTATTCTGCTAAAGCCACCATTATATTCCTTTCATTTTATATTATTTAATATTTATCGTGCTCCTAAATGAATTATTTTGAAATCATTTTTAATGCCATAAATTAACCATTTGATTTACATCTCACTAAATAAACTCTTGAAAATCCTCCAACACCAATACATTACAAAAAATGAAATGAGTCTAAAGATATTAGATTTTGGTATATAGCATGTAAAGGTTTTAATTAAATGGTCTAATTTGTAAGAAATCCTAAATCTTAATTCTATGTTAAATAGAAATCCAGCGGTATGTTTTGATCTACAGTTTAAAATCCCACTACTAAAGGTGAATTTAACAAATTTTTTAAATGATTCACTAAATTTTATGTAGTTTGATTTAAAGTTGGAAATTGAATTGAATGTTATAATTCATTATTTAAGTATACTTTTACATTCACCATTCCAGATCTATTAATTTCTTTCTTTACATAATTGTTCATCAACGATTACACCTTTTATTTTTGATCCATTGTAATATTTGTCTGTTAATTAAATAATTTACTATTATTCACAATATTTAAAAATAAAACCAAATATTATAAAATATATTAGAAATAATAAATTTATAGACCAAATAGTTCACCAAAAAATATTAATCTTTATAGTTTTGTATTTCTTAATAATTAACTCCTAATTATTATTAGAAACTACACAAAAAATTAATATTTATTAATGAAACTAGAAAAGTATTGATTTTATATTGAATTAAGTTCTTTACTATAAAAAGATAAGTTTAAATGATTGTTAACAAAAATACAATCAACCCTGTATTAGTTTAATTTATTTAGATTTCATTTTCTAAAACATATAAAATTATGTTTACTGCTAATTCTTATTCGAATTCTTTACTCATTTTCTCTTTTAATTTATCTGCTTCTAATCTTAATAATTATTTCTCTCTTTATTATTGTTCTTTTAATTATTAAAGTCTTTGAACTTTATTTAATTTCTCCTCAAATTATTATCCTTTCTAATCTCTTATTTATTGTAGTCTTTCTTAATGTTTTTACACCAATTATTAATAAGTTTCAACTTTTATTTTTTCACTTTTTTTCCTTTCGCTATTTTGTTTTGAAAGATTTGACAAGACCTTTAATTATTACAAACATGATTTACCTCTTCTGATTTTTTAAATCGTAATTCAAGGTTTTGATTAATTTTATTAATCTTATCTTCCATGATTGTTTCATTCTATAATTAAACACATTCAATTTGATGAGAATGATTTGAAAGCTTTCTATGCAAAGATGTAATAAAATCTTTATGATATCCATTTTCATATTTCTCTAAAGAATCCAAAGTTTTAGCAATTTTTTTTTTATACCCCTAAATGATCTAGATTATATATATACATTCAACTTTTATTGTTCAATTTATTGACTTTAAAACAAAGTTCTATCTACATGATTTTTTCTTAATTCTGCCTTTAATCTTGTTATTTCTTTCTATCTATCCTATTCTTTTTATATAGTATTATATTTGTCATTTTTTTATTTTAACTTCATTTCATTCTAAAATTCTTTTTCTTTTTAAATTCTTTCATATTCGAGTAAATGTTATTTGTCTTTTTCTAATTTCATTTTGTACCTTGTTAATGGATCCATATTAATAATAAAAAGAATAATAAAATCAAAATTATAAAGAAAACAAAACAAAAAAAAAAGAAATTCTTTTTGAATTTAAGAGAAAGTAATTAAATTTGTAAAATGGAATGATTCATCCTTTAAATTTGATAATTTTAAAACAGAAATAGAAATTTTAAAATCCTTAACAATAAATTTTATGATTTTAGAGATAGAAAGTTATAAAACATATTGAGTATTACATCAAGAAGAAATAAACATAGATTTAAATGATAAATAGGCATTTATATAATAATAATAATAAATTTTAAACAATTTAATACAATTATTAAATGGGTGTTTGCTGTACACACTCACACGAAAAATTTGATAATCCCGCTCCTCCTGAACTTATTAAAGAAGATATTTAATATGATTAATTTGCTATTTAAATTTAAAAGCATTACAAAGGATATAAAGCTAGGAAATAATATCATAAAATGAAAATCAAAGCAGAAGATTCTCCTGTTGTTCATTATCCAAAACCAGAGATAGCATAAAAATTAAGTTAAACTCCTACTGATTATGCTTTAACTGTTCAAAAGGCTTTATATAAATTAGGACCATTTCGTTACAATGATTATATTAATTCAGAAGATCCTCATAAAAGATCAAAGAATTTCCAAATAACTGAAGAGGACAAAAAACTCCCCTTTTTAGAACCACACAGATTGATCGATGGAGCAATTTATATTGGATAATGGAAAAATGGAATGAAATGGGGAAAAGGTAAATAAATTTGGCCTGATGGTTCGGTTTATGAAGGATTTTGGTAAAATAATAAAGCTTGTGGTATTGGAAGATTGATTCATTAAAATGGAGATGTTTATATTGGAGATTGGTTAGATGATAAATGTCATGGTTTTGGTGTATATACTCATAATGATGGTACAGCATATAAAGGGAATTGGGTAGAAGATAAATAAGAAGGAGATGGCATAGAAGAATATCCAGATGGTACTGTGTATAAAGGTTAATTTTTAAATTCTATGAAACATGGAGAAGGAGAATGTTTTTATTCAAACAAAAATTAGTATTGAAATAATAAAATATTTAGTTATAAAGGTGAATTTTAGTATAATTTTATACACGGTTAAGGAAAGTTTGTGTGGAGTGATGGAAAAGAATATGATGGAGCTTGGGAAAATAATTAAATGCATGGTTATGGAGAGTTTAAATGGCCAGATGGTAGATCATATAAGGGGAATTATAAACACGATTTAAAGGATGGGGAAGGTGAATTTATAATTGATGAAAATACTAGATATAAGGGAAGTTGGAAAAATGGAAAATAACATGGAGATGGGATGCTTATTGTTAAAGAAATTTCAAGATAGGGTGTTTGGTGTGAAGGGATAAGAATCTAATGGAAAGATAAATTCTGAATTCTCTTAATATATAAAGTCACTATGATAGAATACTGTTTTTTTTTTATAAATCAAATTTTCATATTAGAATTAGAATAGATAATTATATAAATTATACATTTTAATTTTTATAATTAAAAAAACAAGCTAAAAATGTCAGAAGAAATTCATTTATCAAATTCTGGTTAATAACTAATTACCAATTATTTTAATCAGAATGCTGAAAATTCTATAGATAGATAAAAATAAATGAAAAAAAGAAAAATTGAAAATGAAATTTCAAAAAAAAAGATGAACACTAAATCAAAAAGTGATGAAGAATCATCAAATGATAATTTTCCTTAAATTCCAGCTAATTTACCAAATTGCTAAAAAATTGATAAGTATTTGAAAAATAAAAAAGAATTAAGTATCGAAGCGGGTAATTCAGGGAAACCTTTAATGTAAAAAAATTTAGAGGAAAGCAAATAAAAAATGAATTCTAATGATATAACCAATTATATGAAATCAAAAGAACTCAAAATAACTTAACCAACTACACCAAAACCTATAGACGAAGAAGCCATCAAGTTGTAATAGAAATTATTAGAAAAAGAATAGATTGAAAAACAATTAAGATAGGAGAAATAATAATTAGAAAGTGAACGTTAAGAATTAATTTAATAACATAATGCATTTAAAAAGCGTACATAAGATGTATTTGCAGATGCATTGAAATAAGTTGAGGAATTAAAGCGGGAAAAAATGAGAGAATATTTAGAGAGGGAAAGATATCGGTTAGGTGAGTTTGTTAGTTCTAGGAACAATGTAAGATTTGTAGAAGAATGGTAGGACGGATATGAAATAAAATAAGTGAAAGAAAAATTATAAAAATTACAAAATGAAAGAACTTCTTTGGAAAATTAAAAAAATGAAATTAAAGATAAATAGTCTTCAAAAAATTAAAAAGAGAAATAAAATAAGCTTTTTGAATTAGATTTTGTGAATGGAGATCTAGATGCAAATTAAAGAAAATAAAGAATTCAATTCTAATTAAGTATTTTAAAAAAGGAAGAAGAAGAATTAAGATTGAAGTTAAATAAATTAGAAGAAGAGAAATAATAATTAGCATACAAAACAAGGAGATTTATGGAAGAATAAAAGTAAATTTTTAAATCAAGTTTGTAGTTGTCGATATTACAGAGCAGAACCAAGATGGCCATTGATAGCTTAAAGATATTAAACTTTGGGTTTATTAGGAAAAGGAGGATTTTCTGAAGTTTATAAAGCATTTGATTTATAAGAATACAGATTATGTGCATGCAAAATCCATTATTTAAATCCTTAATGGAATGAAAATGCAAAAAATAATTACATTAAACATGCATTGAGAGAAAATGATATTCATAAGAGATTGAAGCATGTTAATATTGTATCTCTATATGACACTTAAGAAATAGATTAAGATTCTTTTTGGTACATTTATGTTTAATAAGAAAAAGCACTGTACTTGAATATTGTGATGGCACTGATTTAAATTAACATTTGAAGAAGTACAAAATTCTTGCGGAGAAAGAAGCAAAATTAATATTGAGATAAGTTTTAGCAGCCTTACATCATATGAGTTGTAGTCCAACTAAAATTATTCATTATGATTTAAAGCCTTAAAATATTTTATTTCATAAAGGAGAAGTAAAACTTACAGATTTTGGGTTATGCAAGGTCTTGGATTAAGATACAACAAGATAGGAATTAACATCTTAAGGTTTGGGAACTTATTGGTATTTACCTCCAGAATGTTTCATGGAATAACCAAACATATAAATAAGCACAAAAGTAGATGTATGGTCTATTGGTGTTATCCTTTTTGAAATGGTTTTTGGGAAAAAACCCTTTGGGGATGGAATGTCTTAAGAAAGAATTGCTAAAGTATTATTATTTTAATTCTCTTTAGGAAAGGGTTATATTAAATTCTTTTTAAGTCAAATTCCCTTAGAAACCTACTGCATCTTAAGAGTGCAAAGACTTTATTCTTAAATGTCTCACCTATAATATGGAGGCAAGATGGAATATAAGTGAAGCTTTCTACTGCAATTATATATAAAGTTGAAAAACAACTATTATTCATTATTCTATAAAATTATTATGTGTAAAATTTAGTTTTCTTATTGAATTATTTTTTATCAAGGCCAGTTAAAAGTTTAATTAAAATTCATAAATAATTAATCTAATTGATTTTTAACATGATCTAATTTAATTTTAATATATCGTTATTTTATTAATACTTTAAATTCAATAAATTAACTATTTTAAAGAAACATGTGATAAACTTAAATAAAAACTAATGAATTTATGATTAAATTTCTTTTTAATATGTTTCTCCTGAATCAATTTAAGATAAGGTTAAATATAATAGAGAAACCTTCTCTAATACCATCAGTTAAATAATATGCTTTATTTAATATATATTAATATTAATTTGTGTAAAGAATATTAAGAATATTCTTTCATATAAAGAGTAAAATAATTGCAAATTTGACATTAAGTTAATTTTTAATAACTGATCCATATATTACAACTTAGCTTTAATATTAACAGAGTTGTTATTGCTCCCAATCTACAATTATTTAATTATTATGTTCGACGTTTGTGAATGAAAACTTTGATGATCAGATTTAATTCTGATCTAAATAGCCAATCTCTTTAATCTTTTAATATCATAGAATTTCAATTTGCAGGCTTCAAATAATAAAGCTTAGAATTAGATATTATTTGTTTATTTCTTAAATTTCGAAACTAAATGTGATATTAAAGGACTGCTATAATTTTGAGAGAGTATGATATATAAATACATTTGATGTATAAATATTAAAAATTCTAAATTCATTGATAAACATTCACGGCGAGAGAGTCACATCATGAATCAAAGTACTACTTTAATGAGGATTAATTAAAGTATTGATTTGAAACAAAAATTTACAAATGGAGGCTTCAGATTTATTTTTAGAAATTCTCCTATAAAGACTTTGATTAAATTTTAACATGGATATGATATATGAATAAGAATATTAGATGGTATAATCAACTAATAAAATCATTCCTCAATATTTAAAGGCTCTATATTATCATCATCAAGAAAATCAGGCGGAGCAATTACATCAAATATCACACCCTCTACTTCAACATTATACTAATATTCTAAACCTAAATGATAATAATCTATATAAACTATTAGGATTGTAGGGTTGAATTATTCGTTCTTATGGTTACTGTGTATATTTATTGAGCCATGATACTCTAGGAAAAGTAAGATCTTATGTAATTTAGCCTAAATTTCTTTGGGGATTGTTTGTTTGATATTTTTTTAAGGTACAAGATCCCATTTAATTTGTTAATTTAATTAAAATGTTATTTAAAAAAAAAAGTCACACCGTATTTATGTTCTATAAATCTAAATGATGCTACAATTAATTAATATTTGATTCTTTATTTGTTAACATCAATGATTAGTTTAAAACAAAATACTATTATTTAATTATTTACTCTTGGCAATTATTGTTAAAATGTAACTGGCTAATTTTATTTATCAATTAATTTTATATAAGTTTAGTATAATCTCATTTATATTTGTATCTTAAAGCTTTTATGCTTTAAGATTTTGAATTATTAACACTGTTTTTGTAATCTTATTGATCATTCCTAAGACCCTAATCCTTTAAATTCCTTAAGTTTCTAAATGATTCATCCAATTGATTATGAATTATGTAGTTATAAATTGTTTTATATATTTATAGGTTTCTTAGAAATATATCTTTCTCATTAATGAGTAAGACATAATTTTTATGGAAACGATCCTTTACTTCATCTGATTTAGATTAAGTTAAATTCTTTTTTAATTACAGAAGTTTTATATTAAAGCTATAATTATTTAGATTGTGTTCAAATCAAATCTCAAATTATTGCTTTTGATACTCTTTTGGTTTCTAAAATAAATAATCAAGGTTTCTATAATATTTCTTTATCAATGAGAATGATTAAAATTACGTAATATTATTTTTTTATAAATAAATTAATAGTGCCATATAAAACTGTTAAGAATTATATATGTACTGTACCTTGTTTCTAGTTTATAAGGTTATTTATTTAATATATATTATGAGTAAGCTGATATAATATGGATAGTAAAATATGAATATTGAATTAATTACTTTGAAGACTTTAATTAAATAATATATCAAATTAATTTTAAATAAACATAAATTAATAATAAAATTAGAAATAAATTTAGAATTTAATAATAATTGTTATTTAAATAAAATAACTACGTTAATATTTAATGGAACTAATAATTTTCAATGATCCGTAAATATATCAAAAAAGCTTAAAAAGGATGTTAGAATTATTTTGAAAAAGAGTTAAAGATGATAAATAAATGTAGTAAGATAAATTCAAACATAGCCTAACCTTAAAAAGAGATTTTAATCTTTAGTAACAAAATTTATGAATTTTATATATTATTTATAATGAAGGAATAAACTCAAATAATTGTTTTAAATAACAAACTTTATACATTTGTTAAAAAAATTCTGTTCTACAATATATAGAAAAATTATAGATATAGAATGAATTACAATCATTAATAATTTCCAACCTATTTAATTATGATATTGAAAATTATTTTAAATAAAACACATTGTAATTGCTAGTATGAAGCATTACAATTTATGAAACATATTATTTATAATAGAGAATCAATATAATAATATATGAAATTTCAAAGAATCTAAAGAATACGATTTTATTTGTAAAGTATTTTCAAATGATAAATTCTTATTAGATTTTCTAAAATTAAATTTTTTAATTAGCACTTTTAGGCCATAACCATTATTATAATTAGCTCTTGTAACTATTACTATTTCCTAGCAGTAATGGATTAAATGAATCAAATAGGTTTATATTAATAAGCAAAATTGGAATAAGTAAAACTCAAGAAGTGCCAATAAATGATTGAATTATGATTAATTACATAGATTCTATTTTTATAAATGTAATAGTGATCAAATAAAAAAATTTAATTAGCACAATCTTAATTTAATAATTAAAAAATTAACTATACTTATTAAACTTATTTTAAAATAAATTTATAGAGAGTCTAAGAATTAGAGTAAATGTGGATATGATATTAAATTAATAATTAAAATAAAATTATTATAAATAAATAAATATAGTAATGCAAAAAATTCTGAATTTTAGAGAGTATTTTTTAAATCCCAAAGGAATAAAAATTGCGCCTACTTCAAATTTTAAGAGAGCCACACCTATTGAAAGATTATTTGATCAATCTGTTGTATTGCATAGGGCAGAGAAACAATTAGAGAAAAATGTGGTTGTATTTAAATTATAGCCATATAAATATTCATTGAATAAACCTGAAATAAAGCAATACTTTACAAAATGTAAGTGATTGTATTTAAAAATAATAGTGTATGGATTAAATGTTGATAAAGTGAATACAATAAATTATATGGGAGCAATTAAGAGATCTCCAAAAGGAGGTCGTTATAGAGAAAGAGATTTTAAGAAAGTGTATTTATAATTAAATGAGGACATTGAGCCATTCTTTTAAAAAATAGAGAAATGAATTTAGGCATATAAATAAGTGTAAATCAATAAACATTTAATTTAATAATTTGAATAATAACATTCACTCAGATTTATACAACCATCCAGTTCTACAAAAAGCACCAGCTAAGACTAAGGATAAGATGGCCATCAATTTAATCAAAATATTTAGAGATGGTCCTGAAGTATCTTTAAGAGGATCACCAACAGTATCACCTATAAATTTAAATAAAATGTAATACCAATAACAGCAGCTTTATGTTCATCTGATCCCTTCTTTTTCACTTCTCCTGCTTCATTTCTATAAAATCCAGCTTCAATATATTTCTTGGCATTATCCCATGCTCCTCCAGTATTTGAAGCAGAAATAGCCATTTAGACACCACTTACCAAAGCTCCTGGTAATAATCCAGCAACAGCATATGGTCCAAAGAACAATCCAACAGCGGTAGGTGTAACAATAACCTATAATTAATTATTCTAGTTACCAATAATCCAGGAGGAATCATTTCTTTTAATGAAGCCTTAGTAGAAATAGCAATACAAGCTCTGAAATCGGGTTCCTCTGTTCCTGCATAAATACCTGGATGTTCATGTAATTATCTACGAACTTCTTCAACCATTTAAAGAGCTGCTTTTCCAACTGATTTCATAGTGAATGCAGAGAATGCATATGGTAACATAGCTCCAACTAACAACATAGCAAATATGATGGGATCATCAATTTTTGCACCTTCAGCATATGGGAATTGATCATTAACTTTATATGTCTGTATTCTTGTTAAATATCCACCATAGAGTGATAATGAGACTAAGGCAGCAGATCCAATTGCAAAACCTTTTCCGATTGCTGCAGTAGTATTACCAGCAGCATCCAATGCATCTGTAGATTCTCTAACATTTTCTCCCAATTCACTCATTTCAGCAATACCACCAGCATTATCAGAAATAGGTCCATAAGCATCAATTGCTAATCCTATTGTAAGGTTTGAAAGCATTCCAAGTGCTGCTAATGCAACTCCATAAAATGAAAGCATTTTCATTGATAATAAAGCAGTAACAGCTATAGCAACAATAGGAACAATAGTAGATAAATAACCTAAAGCTAATCCATAAATAATATTGGTGGCAGCACCAGTTCCGCAAGATTTAGCAACTTCTCTTACTGGGGAATAAGAATGAGATGTCATATATTCTGTGAAATACCCAATCAATAATCCAGACCATAATCCCAATAAAGAGCACAAGAAAGCATGCCATGGTTTAAGTTCTGACAATTAAACAGTATTATCTGCAGCAACCATAACAAAATCGGCAGGCAAACACCAATATGCAATACCAATAATAATTGGTGATAATGCTATTGTTGATAATAATAATTGGAATTTCAAAGTAGATTCGATTTTATTAATATGATTTACTTTTGAAATATAAACAGCATAGGCTGATACCAAAATACAAATTCCAATACCAAAGGCTGATACCATTAATGGATACATTAATTAACCAATTTCAATAACATAATTACCGTCTTAAATAACTCTTAATTATGTTGATGAAACAACCAATGCTGCACAAGTTGATTCTGCAAATGAACCGAATAAGTCAGCTCCCATACCTGCTATATCGCCTACATTATCACCTACATTATCTGCAATAGTAGCTGGATTCTTTAAATATTTATTAAATTTATTACTTTAGGACTATCTTCTGGCAAATTCTTCTCTACTTTGCCTACTAAATCTGCTCCAACATCTGCTGCTTTTGTGTAAATACCACCTCCTACTCTTCCAAATAATGCAAATGTTGATCCTCCTAAACCATATGCTGCAACGTAATCAAACATTGTGACTAAATCTTCAAAATTGTTTTCATCACTCTTTACTATAATTGCATTATATATTATTATTATTAATGTTAGGATTGATAGTGATATTGACACTAATAAAAATCCCATTACACATCCACCACGATAAGCCATCTTTTATTATTCTTATACATATTTACTTAAAATGCATTGGCTAATGAGGTGATTGCTGAAAATGCTGTTCTAAAGTTGGTTGCTGTTGCTATTGCCATTCCCAAATATCCACAAAGCATTGATGTAGCTGCTCCTAATATAAATGCCAGTGAAGACCATGGAGAAACAAACTAAACCATATAAATATTTCTATTACTATTAATAATACAGCCATGATAGCTAAAAATACACTACAATCTGTGTATTCCTCTCTTAAAAAGGCTTAAGCTCCCTTTTAATATATTATCATATATTACATCTTATATATGTTCTCCAATCTCTAAAAGTGTTTCTATTTTCTCTTATTCTGCTCCTTGTAGCAATTCTGTCAATCCTTCATGATTATGATGAATCTCCACTTTGTGAACTGCCATCCAATTAAAGATTGCCCAAACAATACCGCAAGCACAAGCTAAGAAAATGAACACAAGTGCTGTCACAAATTCCATTATATTTAAATTTAATGTGAAATCTTTAATTTCATTTCTTTGTATATATTTTTATATTTAAGTATGTAATAATTAACAAAAAGTGCGTAAATAGCCATCAAATAATAGGTTATAATTAATTAATATATATAATTGTTTATTATAAAATAATGAAGAAGGAAGAATAAGAGCATGATGAATATAAAAGACCTCCAAATCTAATGAAAGCCAAAAAACATGGAATTGCAAAGAGGTTTGCTGCTCCAATGCCTTTTACTGATTTTGATAAAGGAAGTGTATGTCCATGTTGTGGATATCCATACAAAAACTAAATCCTTCCATTATGCATTTCTATATAAGAGTTCAGTTTCATAGGATCAGGAATTGTTTTATACTTTGATTTTGTAATCTATTCGCAAATCATTTTACTTATCTATATGTTAGTGTAAATAATTATATAGATCAATAGTAGGAGTGTACACATTTTATGATAATAGTCAGGGATTCAGATGTGAGATTGAGAATTAAGTTAAGAATTATAAATGTTAGGAGGATATATATAATAAATTTTCAAGATCAAATGTGTGGAAGTATTGATTATTTAAATAATAAAGAGATTTAGATATTGTAGCGAGTTATTTAAACTTTGCCACATTGATTATGTTAATGATTTCGTCTTTGATCTATCGTAGACATATAAACAAAATTTGTTTAGAAATAGATGATGCTGAAATTGAAACATCAGATTATTCCATAATGATTTTTAATGCTCCAAAAAATATTAAAAAAGAAGATATTAGAACATACTTTTTATAGGATGATGGAATGGAATCATTAGAGTTAAGGAAGATTTGTATGGCATATGAAGTGAGACCTTTTTTATAACTTTAAATTGAATTGGATTAATAATAAGCAGAATTATCTAATATTTTAAATTTAGAAAGAGAAAGATAGAAACTTCCTAAATCAAAGGCTGAAATTCTATTAAAGATTAAAGAGATTCATGAAAGATTGGATTATGTTGATAAATATAAAGATGTTATTTTCAGATTTACTGGAGTTTTTTTTTTATCTTTTAACTATGAAAAACATGCAGATTTCGTTTGTGAATAATTTCAATAGACTAAATTTTAAATATTATTAGAGCAACTAAATATAAAATAATATAAAAATAAAAAGTTCTTGGGAAACTCTATAATAGTCAGAAAAGCACCCTTGCCTGGTGATGTTTTATGGGAAAATCTAGGGATAGAAATTAAAGAACAATATAAAAGAATAGTGACAACAAATTTTATTACAGTAATTTTATTAACTTTAGGATTGGCCTTAATATTTGGATTATCTTATTTATAAGAATTCATAAATAATTAAGTGAATTATGATCCTACTACAACAAGTGTAATAATTAATTTTCTAGGGTTTTTAGCTTCGCTTATTGTATCATTTATAAATAGTATTTTGTCATCTACAATAATAAAATTAATAATGAGAGAATAACATTCAACAAAAACTGAATATGATATAAGTATAGCTAAGAAAATAGGAATGGCTGAATTTATTAATGGAGCAATTTTAACTTTATTAGTAAATATTCTGATCAAAGGTTAAAATGAAACAACAATCAATACAATGTATTAAACAGGAGGACTTAATTCAGATGTGATGTGGATATTTATGACAGACTCTTTTATGCCTTGGTTCTTATTCATCTTTGATTTTGAATATTTAAAGAAGTTATTAATAAGACGATAAATCAAAACATTAGGATCAAATTGTAAATTAACACAAAAAGAAGCTAATGAGTAAATTCATTAATTTAAATAAGAGCATTTGAAGGTCCAATGATTAATTTGGCTGAAAAGTATCCCACAATTGCTAAGACATTGTTGATGGCTTTATTCTATGCTCCATTATTGCCAGCATGTTCTTTTTTTGCGCTTATAAGTATAATGGGTATTTATTGGATTGAAAAAATCTTATTATTAAGAAGAGATTCTAAACCTTTGCCAACAGGAAGTGATATGGCTCAAGCCATGGTTGAATTTTATATAGATCTTTCAATACTGTTATATAGTGTAATTAATTATTAATATGTAATAAGTTAGGTAATTGTATTTGGGAGTATATTATATTTGATACAATGCATTGGTCAACATGGATTTCTTTTATTATTTGCTCTATATTCTATTTGCTTCCAAAAGAAAGATTCTTAGAATGCATTTTAAAGATAGGAATAGACAACGCAACGGAAGAATCATATGATGTTAAGAGTTCTACGTTCTTGGATGATTATGATAGAAGAAATCCAGTTACCGCAGAAGAAGCTAAAAAACTATGGATATAAAATTAATAATAACAGAATTCTGAAATGTATTAAATTAATCAACTGTATTATTTTATAAAGATATTTTATAGAATGTCAGCTAAGCAACTAGACGTCTCTATCTATCGTTTCCATTATAACTTAATGCAATAATAATCTAGATAACAAATTCTGATGACTAACCATAAGTCATTTTAGAAGGTTCACCCTGAATTCAAAACAGAAAATAATTATAATCTGAAAAAGCTATAATATTGATTTAATTAATGAATACTATAATATTTAAAAGAAAATTATGTGCTTTTTATGAGATCATTAGAGAATAGAAATAATAGACACACTTAAATCCACAATTTGTTTGGCTTATGTACACAACTACCAGATTTAGTCTAATTCTTAGACAAGATCAATTTAATGATAAACAATATCAAGTTATAATTCAAATTTATTTTAGGATAAAGAATTGATCCTTGTTAAAGACTTTATTAATTGGTTTTCTTTTTTAACTCCTATAAGTTAAATATAAGTCTAAACTTTTTAAACTATATTTTTAGTTGTTATTGCAGCTTTTCATTTACTACCAATCTTCATAATAGGGTTCGAAATTAAATAATTTAATTGCTTTTAATAATTTCAAAACTTATATTTCACTTACTACTAAATTTTAATACTTTATCCTTCATTTATTCATATTCATTATCTTTAATACATCAACACAAATACAATTTTAATTTGGTGTTGTAAAATACCGATTTTAATAAATTATGTAATATTTTCCTATTTCTAACGAAATTACTTGTTACCAATATTAAATCCATTTACAAAAAGGTATAGAATTAAAAATTATTTATTAAATTTAATAGAAATCCTTGTTCTTATTAATTTACCATATTTTGAGGAAATAATTCAGTCTATGATTGTCATGATCTTTTTTTTAATATAATTGATAGATTCTATCTTTAATCAACCATATTCAATAGATATAAACATTAATTATTGCTTTTGTTCTTCCATATTGTTATATGGATCTGGAATAAAATGTTTAAGCATCTATCTAAATTAGAAAGAATACCTATTTTATAGTTTTATGCTTATTCCTCTTCTAAGTTTATTTATGAAAAGAATCTTAATACTCACATATAATATGAGTCTAGAATAAGTTAAGCTTAATAAAAGTTTATTATTTCAAATTATAGATGAATTCTATTCTAAGAATCCAATAATGTAAAGTAAAATATTGTATATACTTAAAATAAAATATAAGATATTGATAGATAAGTAATTAACATAATCTTAAAAAAATCATTATATTATGATGCTTATTTTAAGGTTACAAGATTAGTATTAATAACAAAAACGGCTAATAGATGAAGATTTGCAATTATATAAAATATTTTTCTTATACAATACACAAGAAAAATTGAACTTAGCATATATTTAAATAAAAAAATATTAAATTTAAGCATCTAATTAATCATTATATTTCTAAATTCTTGAAATGTATTGCTCCAAATTAATAATGAAAAAATTAAATAAAAATGTAAAATTGCTTTAAGGAAAATTAGAGATATAATAAATAAAGTAAAGTTAATAGTTAATTGAAAAATGCATACCTTTAATATTAGAAATACTTGAATTAAAGAATAAATTATGGGAATCTTTATTAATAGGATATGAAAGAATAGAGTAATTAGGTTAGTAATGTATCAAATTAAGTGATAAAGTACTAAACTTAAAATTACATGTTTTTTCGGATTTGGACATAAATATTCTTTTAATATCAAAATAATTAATGAAATTGAATATTCTTGATTTACGTTTATTGTCTTTGATATTTGGATCTGTATTGAATGATTATCATATAACATTTGATATAGAATAAAGAATCGATGATATGCTTAATTAAGAAAGAAATATATTGTCTAGAAACATTTAAAATGTATCTTTGTTGAATGATGATGTAATTATAATATCAATAAGTATGATGAAAAACTAAGGATAGATATTAAATAAGGATAAGTCAAAAATATTGAAATATTTTAAATTTCCAAATGATGAATCATTTTAATAATAGATATCTTAATTAAATTAGATAATACCAGAATATTTAGTAGTCAAACATGATTAATTTTTAAATAACTTTTTATCCACAGGTGAGTCAGGATTATTTAATATAAGTCATGATGTTTTTCCAAGTTATTATTCTGGATATTCATTTTTAGTAACATTATAATTAATCCCTTCATATGATGAGATGAATGATTATACTTTGTCTGCAATTCTTAAGAAGAGTTACGAACATAGTGATTTTATAATATTTGATGAGTCTGGAAGAATATTAGGAATATCAGAATATATGTTATAAGTTTTAATTGTAAACGTTTCTTAAGAATTTAATAAAGATATTTTGAATTCATATATTTATTTTTGGTTCAAAGACTTACTAGTGATTATTAATTAAAAAATTGAATCAATGACAAATTATACAGAGTAATGTACACTATTCAGTTAAACAACATAAATTTAACCAATTAAAAATTTAGAAGAACTCATAAAACTACATGAGACATATTATAAAAAACATATTTTATTATAATATAATTCTACAAAGACCGAACAAGATTAATTATTAGAAAAATAATAATATATAAATCCATCATGTTATGAGATCAATTATGTTATTTAAATGTATGATTTTATAAATTAAAATATTTAACATTTTATTTAAAATTAAGTAGGAGTTTAGGTGGTATTTGATTTATAAATCTAAAAATTGTAAGGATATCATTCATTATTCATATTATAAATCAATGAATATAATTAAAAGGAACTAAAATTGATTAATTCAAAAAGTGTCGGAACAATAAGTGCATATAGTCCAGCAAGTAAGATAAAATCATAAACAGAATAAAGAGATGAAAATTCATTAAGTAATGATGATATGGATGAATCACATCAAGAATTTATTATCAATTAAACAATAATAAATAAATTAGTATTAAGATAAGGACAATTTGAAGTTAAAAATGTAATTTAAAATATGTAAAGGGCAAATAATTTTGAAATCATAGTTGATAAAGACAATAAAGAAAGTAATTTGATTTCTCCAAGATCAAATAGAGAAATTTTTATGTAAAAAGGATTAATTGAAGATGATTCTGAAGAATTACAAGGAAATGAATCTAATGTTATTAAGAGTAGTTCACAAAGAGAAAATATAATATTAGATGATGGAGATAATTAATAAATAGATTTTTAATAAGAAAAATAATCAAGATCTAGTGCAACATCAAATAAAACTTAAAATTCAGTTTATCATTTGATAAGGAAATTATAATATAAAGTTTAATATTAAAGAGGAATTGTTAAGGCTATTATTAATACATTGTTTCTTTCTATTTTTCTAATAATATTGATTAGTATAGAATTATCTATAGAAAGAAAAAATGTAGATTAATTAAAATTTAGTATCCCTTTGGTTAGATTACCTTAAAGATTTAATAGATTGTATTGTACATTTCTAGCTGTAGGACAATTATAATTATAAAGTAAATTATTAAATTTATCTTATGGTGAGTATTATGAATATCGCATCAAAAATGAAAGCGCATAAAAAAGAAAAGAGATATAAAATTTAATGTTGGATCTTGAAAATTAATTCTCCTCCATGTAATAGAATGAATAATTACCACTTTTATAGATGAGAATAATAAATGAATACATTTTTCAATTAGAAAATACAACGATGCTCTAATTTGATATAATAGTCAATGAGCATACATCTTTAATTAATGAATACATTTAAATTTAAAATTAAACTTATTAAGATATTTCTAAAATTGTAACATTATTAGAATTTTTTAAAGCAAATTTGATTGCTCAATTAAATATAACTATAAAAATTGTGGATTAAATTGAACAAGATTTTTTTGAATTAATAGATTATTGTTAAATTGAGTGGTTGGTATTTTTAACTATAATGTTATGGCTTATTATATTTTTTCTCATACTCTAAATTAATCATTGGCAAGAACCTTATAAATATATGCAAGTAATATTGTTGTTAATCAGTAAGATCTCAGAAAAAGATATTGAATTGACAATCTCAAAAACTTTATACTTAATTGACAGAATAACAAATAATCCTCATTAAATTAAAAATATTAATTATTTTAGAGGTTGCTTTTTAAATTAAAAGCAATCTATGACTTTTTAAAGCGTAAAAATATCTGAAATATCTAAAAGTAATTAAAATGTTAAAACCTCATAATAAAAACCAAAAAAGTCTTCAAGAATTTAAGATACATCCTTTTCAATATTGAATATTAGGATAATTTTATTAATTTTATGGTTAATTCTATCAGGATTAGTATTATCAGCATTCATAATTTTGGTCAAAAATATGCAAGATAGTTAACCAGAATTAAGATTAACTATGTAATTTGTAAAATTTAAAGAAAATCTTGATGGAATAATGATATTATGTTATTTATTGAAAAATTAATAAAGTTTAATTCAACAAACCATTTAAACATTTACTTTAAATTCAGAATTGAAAAATGAAGATGGATACTTCTAAATCTAATATTAAGAATTACTAAAGTAATTTAATCCCATGTTTTTAGAAATGGATGAAATATATTCAAATATCTATCAAGATGTTATCGCATCCTATAAGATAAATTCTGTTAATAAAAATCATTTAATAAATCTTTATGAATAAGATTTGTGCCAAATCATTCCTAACATTCTTCCATTTTGTGCTTATGAAAATGGTAGTTTTCTATATTTTCCAAACTATCCTTCAGCTACTTCATTATCAAATAACTAATAAATCTACAAGTATGGTATTAATGGAATCTATTAATAGTAACATATTAAAATAATTTAGAATCATTTCCATATTTAATACTCATTATACTTTAGAAAAAATTGGAATCGAAGACTAAAATATGACTAATAATATTCTATTTTTAGGAAACCCTGAGTTCATCCAAACCATTCTTCCATATTTCTTTGATATAAGCTATGCAATACTTGAATTCTATTATACTATTATAAATTCAACATTGGATATATTAGAAAGTGATTATGAGATGGTTTTATAGTTTTATATTTCTGCAGGTATTGCTTGTTTGTTAATTTTGTGTACTGTAATTTTAATTAGAGCAATAACTCTATAGAGAAAGGTTAGATTAATACTTTAATCAATCATTCTTCTACCATATGAATCTTTATAGGATTAATCTATTCTAATATCAATTAGAAAGATTGATAGAAATTTATGATTTTCTAATTTTTATATTAAACTTTAAAAATTTTTTAGTAATATTAGTAAACTATTAAATCATTTATAAAATTTTAAAATTATATATTAATATTTTATTATATGAAGAAAATGAACATTATAATTAATAATCATTATTATTTTTAAAATAATTATGAGAATCTATTTGGACTTTTAAATTAAATTTAATTTAACTTTCTTTTTAAATTTGTTAATTCTACCAAAGAAGTAATATTTTTGGATGATCCTTTAGTACTAAGATATTAAGTAGACGTTGCTAAATCTTTAATAACATCTCTAAGGGATGTACATTGTTGATTTATATTAGGTTTGGATGGAGTAGATACAGAAATTGGTCTCCTTTGTCTTAATTATTTTTATGCTGTTTCTTATTCTTTTTGATTTTCATCCATAAAAACCTTAATAGCCTTAAATATACATAATATTTATTTTTACATTTAAATTAGTTTAAATCATTTTTCTTACAATAAGATCCTCTTTTGGTTTTTATTTATCTTCTTCCTTCTTATCAGTAAGCTAATGATACATTTTCATTAAAACAGATTCTTCTTCTAAATTTTAAAGTTTCTTTTTAATTTATTTTAATCCTAATGTATTACTATGTTTTATTAAAATCTTTCTCAAAGGACTTTATTTTTTTTATTTTGGTTATTGAGATTGTTCAAATTGTCTTTATTTTTGTCTTTTTTTTCTTAATTACTCTTATGCTTCTAAATAACCAGAAATCAATTAAAATTCAGTTTTAATTTCATTATTTAACTATCTCAAAGAATCAACCTCTTTAGTTTCAGCAATCATATTTCTACTAAATTATTTTTTAAACATAAGAATAGCTTTTCCTAATTCACAATCTTATTATTATCTTTAATTTTCATATATTTCATCTTGACAAGTTTTTTAAATGTCCTATAACATGTAAAAAGGTTTTTCTTATTTCAATTAATTTACAATAACGCCAGCTAATTCTTAATCAAGTTTTGGATAATCTGATTATTCAGTTTTACAATATTATGAAAAATCTGTTGGTCTTGTTTTTCTAGAAAATGATGATAATGAATTTTATTTTAATAATTTAGATTCACTTTCAAGATTTATAAATTTTTTAGAATGTTATTCAATGCCATCTTAAGTAGTAAATGATTAATATTATTTTGATATTTATTATTGTGTAGTTTCTCTTTCAGTTCTGCTACCTTTAGGAACTGAGTATAATAAATATGGTTAAGGTTAAACAGAATTTTAATTAAATTTGAAAAATTATTATTTATTAAGTTTTTAGAAATGATACTTTTGATAAAATTTTTCATTTAATAACTATTAATAATCTTCTTTAATTTAAGCGGATATAACTTTCATTTCAGCTTTATTATCATCACACAAAGATTAAAATATTATATGTCTAATTTCACATTCAGCTAAGATAGTATCAAAGTATTTTTAAATATCTTAAGCTCTACTGTAAATTAATATATGTAGTTAATGTTCATCTTCAAGTCTTAAGATTTCAGTACACAACCATTATGATAAATGTATGCATTCTTTCATTGATGAATATTCAGACAAATATTCATAACAAAATGATTATAGATATAGAATAACAATCATTTTCATTATATATTATTCAACAGGTTTTAAATCATTATTGTCGACTACATTTGGAGTATTATTCTTTTTTAAAATAGTAAATATCAAATCCTGTAAAAAGTTTAATGCAAGATTATAATGCTATAAAGAAAGTTTAAATTCATATAATTAAAAATACAATTATCCAGAATTTTAATAATGTAAAACTTCAACTTTCATTATTTCCAGATTTTTTATTTGATTAATTTCTTTTATTTATAAAAATAAGTCAAGTTTCTATATCATTTTCATACAATGTTAAACTTCATTTGTAGATTTAAATATTTTAGCATAAATTATTAATTGTTGTAATAATACTACCCAACATTCGTTGATATAAAATTTAACTATTATTTTAAATATTTTTATAAATACTTTTATCTTTCTCCTTCAATCTATTTAATTGAGTAGCCTTAATTAAATTACCTGGTACACATATAGTTTATCTAATTCTTTATCTTAGCCTATTTAAGCCGATTTTTTATTCAATTTACGCAGAATTCAATTCTTCATATTGCTCTATTCCTTTATCATGTTTTAATTTTTTTTGAATATTGATATATAAAACAGCTATATATAAATTGCATCTATCAAGCAATAAATCTACTTTAGATAAATTATCTCCTTAAATATATTATGTTAATAAATTTTATGCTGCCTTCAACAGTCTTCTACAAATTGAAATGTTTAAAGATGCTAAATCATTCTAAGAATAATTCATAAAATGTTTATCTAACAATAAAATAACTTTCCTATTTCCATTCTTTAATGTTAATTTTAAAATACCTTTTTCAGCATACCAGTTGCATCAATCAAGATATTTTCAATTGGATATTTCTTTAGTACAGGACTTGCAAAATCCATTTATATTTTATAAATAATTTTATAATAATCAATGTTGTAATTTGTTTCAGTTAATTTATTGCATCTATTTACAATTAATATTTCAAAACTTATTTATTTTGAGTTAATATTATTGATAAAAACATGATCTCAAAATATTTAACTACATTTTCTACAAGATTATATTCCAAGAGAGTCTTATATCTTTATATGATCTTTTTGATAATTATTTATGAAATTTAATATATGAAATTATAGAGATTTTACTTTAAACCAAAGAATAGTTAGCAATATTGAAAAGTTTTGTTATTTTAATTTCAATCAAATTATCATACTAATCAAAAAGATTGACTATGATAAATAATAAAGAACCATTGTTAAATGGTTGAAATAATTATCACATCTAGAGCTTTTTCTCAATTCAATTTCTGTGCTTTAACAAATATGATTCAACTCTATGAATATAAATAATAGCTTAAAATTCTCTTCTTAATCAAATTTAGGAAATATCTAATTAATTAAGTTGATTTTCTTTCCACTATTATTAGGTAAATTTATTTAAAGAAAAACGAAATGCTAATTCTCAAAAATTATAGATCTAAAATTTATTATCAAATTCAATATTCGTATAAAACATATAATCGAAATATATGTTTAATATCTTAAACAATAATATTAATTTAAGATTATGATTTTAAATCATTATTTAGTGATTGATTAATTAAATTTTTCATTTTCTTCTGATTTCTAAATGCTTAATATTTCTATCAACATAATCTGAATTGATTGGTGAATTTCAACCTCATATTTTATATTTATTTTTTTTTATAAATTATATGCTCATTTTCATTCTTTATATTATCAAAAATTTCTAATCTAATATAGATTAATAATTCTTATTTTAGAATTCACTAAACTAATTTTCAAAATTTCAAGGTAAAAATTATTTTTTCATCCAAGACATAATAACCTATGAAATAGCATATATATATTCCACAAAATCCAATCAATATATTTTTGGCAATTAAATAATTAATTGCTTTTATCTTTGAAATATAATAAATCTTATTTACAATCAATATATCTATATTTTCGAACATTAAATGTAATTATGGAAGAAAGATGATAAATAAAACTCTAATGAAGTTAAAATAAAAAAATTTTCATTTTATAACCAAAGTAGAAGTATTATTGATCAGACGTGCTTCTAAAAAAGATTAGGTCACTCTCTGATTAAGTAACTTAGATGCATACCCATTTAGTGTAAGAGATTGGGTTGGCTCAGTTAAACATAAAATTGTTAACATTTTTTTTTAAGTTTCTTGTCTTTTCTTTCTCCAATATTCCTATTCTTTAAGAAGGGGATCTGTTTTTGTTTGAATTCCTAAATTGTGAAGGTATTTCACTATTTCTATTTCAGTCCTTTTTTCTTCAGTATTTGAATATATTTCAATTGAATCATTCAATTCTCTCAGATTCATAGGACTATCATAATTCGAATTTGAAGCCCTCAATATATCAAAAATTTAATCAGTTTTATGAATTTTTGATTTCATCAATAACAAATATAAAGTGCAAATCTAAAAAAAATATTTATGAATTATATAAAATTTTTTCGTTTAAATACTTTATTTAATTTATAATATTCTCAATATATACTAGAATATTCTAACTTATAAACTTAATAGTAAAACATATATTTCCGTATTGTCTAAGTCGCCTTAGCTTAATAATTGCTTATTGAATTTTATTTTAAAAAGAGATCAATATAAACTAAATTCTAGTATAAACTCTTAAAATAATTATTTAAATATAAAATACTTCAAAATAATTAAAAAGAATAAATAAATCAAATACACCTTGATTGATACATGCCAAAATGCTCTTTAAATGAAGGTACCAAATAATTTTACTAATTTAATTTTTCTATTTTATCGTTTAATAAGTTTTCATCTTCATCATTAGAATCGACAAATGTTTCTGAATTGATTTTTTAATTTTACTTAATTTAAACATAAAGAGAATTTGGATCTTACCCTTATTTAACAAAAGAACTATTTTCATCAGAAAAATTATTCAAAGTTTTTTTTATATCACATTCACTATCTTTTATTTCTATGATTGTTCTTAAACTAGGAAAAGCCATTTATTTTGTCATTAATTTTTATAATTTCTTTTCTTTATTATTTATAAACCAAATGTGTTTTAATGCATCATTAATACTAATTCTAAAATTTGGATTAGGTTAAATCATTTTTTTTATTAAATCTAATTAACTCATACTAAATAATTATGGATAATCTTATGATTATTTTTATTTTATTATCAATTTTTCTTATTCTATAATTAATGACATAAGAGATTATGTCTACTATTAGAAATAGTGTATATTAAATGGTTAAGAGAAATTAAAAAATGTTATCAAGCCTAAAATTACTCCTAATTAATAAACATCAGTTAAAGTTGATGGGTTCATACCATTATTAATTTCAGGTGCTAACAAATAATTTGGTGTAGATTTTATGTATTTCGATAATGTATTTTAGTCATAATACTAAAAAAGTTATATTTTAATTTACTTTATAATGTGAATTAATCAAGTAAGCTCCAAATTATGTTTTGAGATTGCTATAACATATAATATTTTCAAATGATATTTTACCATGAAATAATTCTTCGTCTGATAAAGATTTAAGCGCAAGTAAGATTGATATGCAAATAGTTGCTATTTATTATTAATTTAAGTATTGTTTTTTTGATTAATTATAAAAATTATCAAGAGAATTTCCCTTAAAATATTTACCTACTATAAATAACATTTATTTTTCTTCAAAAACTCCAATTGTTTAAATATAATTACTTATAGAAGAATTTCTTAAGATTTTTAAATAATTGTCAAGTAATTCTGCTTAATCAAAATTTTGAATACTAGCTAAATTAATCACTTAAGAAGTAAATAATATTTTTTGCTTTTTATGTTAAATTAGATAAAAGTCTTAGCACACTAATTCTACAACTTTGAATTTTTTATAAAAGTTGTTTCTTTTGCAAAATTTCTTAATACAACTATTCCATTATTTTAGTGATAAGGGATGGGAAAATATTAAAACTAATTATCCAGTTGGATTAATAAGTTTCAAAAAATATGCTCTAAAGTGGGATGATTAATATCTCTTCTTTTCAATAAAACAGTCATTTAAAACAAGGCAAAATTGATTGTCATAAATCAATAATCCTCTAAACTAAGAAATCTTTTTTTGTCCAAACCATTTGTCTGCCCATATTGTTGCTACTCCTTCATGTTCTGGAACATGAATATTAATGGATAAAGAATCTTTAGGAATCATTCTGATATTGGATTTCAATTCTAACATTTAAGAATTTTTCATTATCCATTCAAGGCTGATTTAATTTTCTAATGCAGCTAATTTATCAAGTCTTTCACTCGAAGCTCTTGGTCGAATATTATTTTTAATCATTTAATTAATAATCAAATTATTTGTTTTCATATATAAGATTCTTGCCAAATTTTTTTTAATGACTAATAAATATTTAAATAATAATCAAATAATTTATATAAAAATAAGAGTAATTAATAACATGAAAATATGATAATCATATTTAAATCTCAAACCTCTCAAATTTCATTTAAATAAGTTGGGTATCACAAAATGAAGGAATAACAAGTAAATTAAATTGCTATTAATTTACTTAAAATTAATAATTATCTAAATTTAATAATTGATTTTTAATTTAATAGGCTGCATTTGGTTGTTTTATTTTGTTTTAGTTTAAATATTATTGGCTAATTAACTATTTAGAGAATTGAAATTTCCTATTTTTAAGAATTGGAGAAAGTTGAAAGTAAAATCGTACTCTTATAATGGTTTATGTTCAAAAATGAATAATACTAATTATTTAAAGTAATAATTAATTTTTTAATTTTAAAATGTATGTTTATTATTCAATAAATTAAATAAAAACAATTTATCATATCTATTTTATTAATTTATTGAAGAATTAAAAATATCATAAATTCTCTTCCTCAGTAATTTTACCGATTCTTTCATTCTCTTGTTAAATTAATTTAAATTTTTTAATAAACTCTGAAGGATAAAGTAAATAACTCAAATATTTTTAAATTTAAGTTTTGTAAGAAACATTTAAGGGTTTGCTTGCTTAATTGATTGATATTTAAACATTATGTTAAGGAAAATAATCATGATAATTTTTTAGAGTTTCGAATTCCATTAAACCTTTTTTATAATATTTTTATTTATTAGTTTATTTTAAATATAGTAATTCAATCGCTTCTACATCATCCCTTTTCATATTCTTAATTTGTGTTAAATTTTCATAGCGTAGTTTTAATTCTTCATCAAAATTAACATCATTGTTATTATTAATTAAATCCTATAAATAGTTTTATTTATAAGTATTGTAATTTAGACTCTACTAATAAATATTTAAAGGATTTATGCCTTAAGATTATCTTCTAGATGACAAACTATTCTATCTTTATAATCCCATACCATCTAATTGTAGATCTAATTGTTATTTTTTATTGGAGGAAGTAATTCCAACTTTTTTGTTATTATTTATACTTCTTTTTATTTGGTCAATATTATTACCTGGTATATAAGAAGCAGCTAAAATAGAGTCTCTTTTGATAGGTTATTTTAAAATTAAATTAGTTGATATTCTTAAATTATCTATTTTAACCTCAGGTTATTCGATTATGTCATCTTGAATTTTATTTTAAATTGATTATGCAATTATGTTATTACTATTAATAATTGCATTAGGATTTTAAGGTAAATAATACTTTTTCAAGAATTATTACTTGATCTCATTAAATTCTTGGTTTTCTATTTATGAAAGGTATAGCCTAGACAATTTATAATATCTTCTAGAGAATTATCTTCTCTAATGTAATTAAGGAAATTACTATCTTTTAATCAACAGGTCTTTTTAAGGTACATAATGCAACATAGAACAATCAATTATTTCATGCCCCATTTAATAGCAACAATCACATTATTTTTATATGTAAGAGGATTTAAAGTTATACAATAAATCATCTTTAATTGAACAAAATTTTTCATAATCATTTGGGAATTCCCTTAATTCTTAAATGAAATCTTATCTAGATAAGATCAGTAACTTAGTAAATCCAATGCTTTTGATTTTTTTATTTTAATTATGACTTCCTAAAAATAAATTTTCTAATCCTATAACATCATCTTTCTTAGCTATTTAGATGACCAAACCTGATTCTATAATTACGTTGATTTCCCCTTCATCTACAAAATAACATTAAATTTTATCATCCAATTCAAATATTTATTCTGGTTACAATTATACTGATTAAACTTTTTTAAGTAGATTCTATTAGAATTAATGACTGAAATTTTGTTTTAATATATTCACTTTAGCAAATAATTTACTATTTGCTTAAATAATAAGTTATTCTCTCAAATTTTCTGACAATTAAGATATTATAATTTTCTCTTCTTCTGTATCTTAACCCTATAATGATGCCCAATAATGATTTAGATATTATCTAATTTAATTTTATAAATAATATGGAACTCGTTTTTTATTCATATAACTATTAATTGTCCTCAATTTATTTTTGGTTTCTTCCCCGTAATCTGATATTTTTTCAATAATAGATCCAACAGTATTAATTGAATAAGGAAGTTAAATACTTGACACTAAGATTAGAAAGATACAAATTGCTTTTTCCAAACTACTTTTAGGAGTAATATCACCATATCCAACCGTAAACATAGTAACACAGACATAATAAAATGATTATAAATATTCATCTGTCCAATCTATTATTGGAATATATGATAAAGTATCCAACCATGTAAAATCATTATTATCTCTACTATAATTTCCAACCTTATTTTATTAAAATAAATATAATACCCAGAACCATAAACAAGAAAATAAGTGTATAACATAAAATAGCAAAAGTAAAAATTTTAGTAATTCTAGGCAACTTGATACTTTCTTAGATAAGTTTAAAGCTAATTCATATTAACTGGTCTTATAATGCACATTTATTTAATGAGATAGAACACTTAGTAAGATTAAATAAACAGGGTTTTCAGTTACATCTATAGTGACATCTGTTGTTTTACAAATTAGGAATAATATTATCAAGATAATAGTAGATATCCATTCTAAACCAAAGGACTTTTTAATTTAATGCTTAAAGATTTAAATTCTATTTGTAATCAAAGATCCAGCATTATAATATGCAGTATTAAGACCAATTATAAAATCGACAAACAATATGATTAACATTATAATGGTTGATGAATAGTATCTATTGTAGATTAATGATGTTTTAGTCCATGCTAATTCTAAAGGGATAAGGTATAAAAAGTATAATTTAGATGAAATTGCAATTATATCCCATAATACAATTTTTTTACTTTCTGGATATAGCAAAGGTAATACTTTAATATGATGTGTTAAATTATCTACAAATGGTTTGAAGATTCTTAAAAGTTTTTTAGTGAGCAATCTGTCTATAAAGATTTTAAATGAGTTTTATTTTTATATTAAACTAATATTTCCTATGGCTTTATCATTCAAAAATTGTAAATGAAGACTTGTTAAATTTTTCAAGTTATTTTTGTGAGCTAGCAGCATTTCAATAAATCTTTTGGCTTTGTTATTCTCAGCCTAGATACTTTTTAAAACTAATCGTTCTTGATAATCAATTGAAATTTGTTTTCCTACAAAATTTAGCAGCCTTTATCCTAAACTTTTTGCTCGAGAAGGTAAAAAACTGCTTTTCCTTTTACTAGACAATCTTATTTGTTGATCAGTTTCTCTTTAAGATTCCAAACGCTCCCTATTTAAATATGGCGATTTCTAAGTTTCATACTGATTAATCATGATAATAATAATATATAGAAAGATAAAAAACAAAATAAAAGTCTTAGAATAACTTTAATAGTTATTTTTTATGAGCAACAGTATATAAAATTAATACTTTGTTTCAAAAATACTTTATTAATCAACATTTAAGCATCTAACCTTTACTAAAATTTATAAAATAATCTTTTAGAAGGTCTCTTTCTAAAATTAATAAGGATCAGTTTTAAATAAAACATAACAATCTTACATGTTATTCTTAAAACCTATTCGAAATTTAATTTTCATGTTAATTAGCTTTTCTCATGCATCTTAAAGATGATTTTTTTTCAATAAACCTCAACTATCTGAAACCAATTCTCAATGTGTTAAAGTTTAGAACTATTATGCTTCATTGAGAATTTTATTTGCAATTTGAAATCTTTAATAATCATTTATAAGTTAGCAATTCTTTCTTAATTTGAGTCTTTAAAAATAAGAATATTTTTATAAAGCAGAACTTTTCGCTATTTTTTTTTTCAATTTGTGGGGATCTCATAATAATTTATATTAAGTGGGTTTATGATAACTTTTTTGTTTTACTGGACTATAATTAAAATTATTAGACCTTCCATTAATAGGACGATGGCATTAAGATGCTAGCTTACATATAATATCTGTTTGATTAATCTAATCTTCATTTAAGTAATTTGGATGTGAAATTATAATTTTTTATTTTAAATTAAAATTTCTATGTTTTAATATGTTATTCTATCTCATTTTAATTATTATTTAACTGATTTACCATTATTATTATTCACCGTAAAATTTGATTTTTTCTTAATTAGTGTATTCATTTCTAAATCAAATTTTATGCGTTATTCCTTAGATATAAGATTAGTTCTTGATGTTTTTTAATCATTTATGGATTGTATGGAGAGGTAATCACAATTATTTGTATTTGCAAATATTATATATATATTGAATTTGCTGATTTGATAATTTTACTTGAATACGAATTTATCATCGTTCAAGATTTGATTAATTTCCTTGATGAAGTAATAGTTTAAGATTAACAGAATCCGTCAAATAGATTAGAGTTTTATCGATTCGATTTGATTCATAAAAATAATTAATATAAATTAGTGAAATAAGATATATAAATTATCTTAATTAAATGCTAAAGCAATATTTAGAGAAATTAACTAACAGATTTAAAGAAGAAAAATTTTATTAGATGACCATGTTGCAATTTAAATGAATTGTAAGAAAAAAAATGATAAGATCAATTCAAAAATAAATTTAATTTTTAATCATGAACAATTGGTCAATATTTCTGTCCTTCCCAAGGTAGTGAAGTGTAGTAGTGTAATATAAGACTGAAAGGTCGTCCTTGGAACTGGATCTATAATTCAGACACTCTTGAAAACGATAGTGCTAACAGACCCTGACATGATTGCTTACGGAGGGAAGTGTTGGCAAACTTTCGAAAAAAAAAAATGAGAATGTAATAGATACTGAATAAATTAAAATAACCTAATCAAAATAAGGATTGAGAATATAATAATAATTAATTATAATAATTCTCTTAATATATTGAAAATATACTCCATATTATAATGAAGTTTCATAAAAATTATAGTTGATCTAAAAATGAATTAGGAGACTAAAATATAATGATAAAAAGTAAAACTCATAGAAGGCTTAATTTTGATATAAATATTATTCATCACTAAATATCAAATAAAATTATTTGATTAAATAGTAAGCTTAAAAAAAGAAAATGTTCTTTATATTTATGAGATTTTAGATTAAAATAATAATAGTATAAATCAAAGCACTTTTGTAATAAAAATTTAAACGAATTATATTAAGGATAAACTTTTCTTAATAACGAATATGAATAACCAGATTTTATTTTGGGTGTAATTGATTTTAATATTTATCAATTTTATTAATTTTTATTACTCTATAATTTTTTAACAATATTACTTTTAGATTAAGGAATGATTCAGAAAATGATTAGTTCACTATTGAATAATTGTAAATTCATAGCTTACAAGATATTTTTGTTAACATTGTTTATCAAAATTTGAACAATTGAGATTTTATAGGTTTTTGACACGATAAGCCTTTACGAAATATAATAAATAATTTGTTGAAAGTCTTTAAGATGAATAATCAATAAAAAATATTGTAAGAATGGAAAAATTTATAATAAAAAAAAAATCGTTACAAACACAGTGGTACTTGATAAATGTTTATACAAATTTGGTTGAATTAATAAGATGTTCTATTATAAATTTATGATTATGATTAAATAAATTATAATATATGTACTGCTAATTTCTCATTGAACACTTCAAACACCGATCAAAAGATTTTATTGAATTTATGATTGAAAGTTAAACGGAAACTAATAGCATGTTAATAATGATCATTTTTTCATTTTAGAGGATAAGTTTATTATTCTAATTTGATAAATTTGCAGATAAACCATATATTGATTTTAAATTACAAATTCTGTAACAATTATTTAATTGGTTTACACTTCAAACTCCACTCTAACTTTTAAACAATTCAAACTTAAACAAAATAATATCGTATTTAATTTGTATATATTTTTGGATGATCATCATAATTATTATTACAGAGTTAAAGTTTAAATATTCATTAAAAAGCTTTTTCACGTATTACTAATTGTTAGTAATCATGCCAATAGTTAAACATATACACAATTAAATATAAAAATAATAAGACAATATTATTAGTATCTTAATAGTGATAGGCATTTTTATATGTTATATATTATTTTTTCTGGTGAATAGAAACTACTTTTTACCATAGAAAAATGTATATCTGAGGAGATATTCTTATTTTACTTTTTTTCTGATAATTACTGATGTTGGTGTGATTATTATAATGCCGATTTTGAGTGAACTTATTTCATCAATCTTGTTAGTGATGATATATTTGTTTTTCTTAATTGATTCTATTTTAATTCAACCTTACTCATACTAAATCAATTCTAAATATGTAAGTGCAACTTCATTAATATTTTTTGTATCTATTGTTAAATTAGCATCTTATAAAATTTCGCAAACAGAAGCATTCTACTTTATCATGTTGCTTTCATCATTATCAATTGCTATAATTACATAACTGTATAAAAGATAAATTAATAATTAAATATATAAGTCATCTATAAGGCAAGAAACGATGCTTTCAATTGTTGATATTTTAATTTCAACCAAAACAAACTCAGTAGATTTATATTCTATATTATATCACATTAAATAAAAATATGGCGTTTGGATTGAAAATGAAAATACTTATTAAAAAATCTAGCAAACTGTTTTGAATCTTATAAATTTAGTAATTGATTAAACAAAAACAAAGGATTGGGTAATTGCAGAAAATCTTTAACTTTATAAAATTCTTTATATAATAAATACCTGCAAGAAAACATAATTGGGTTATATTGAATTAAAACAATATATGACAAACTCAAAAAAGCAATCGTTTTATTTTTCAGTTATTTCAAATATTATGCAAGACAAAATGGCAAAGAAAAAGAAATCATTATAAAGTTTAGATGAAGAAAAGAAATTACAATTATATGATGTTCGTAAAGCTGAATTACTATACGAAGATAATTTAAGTTTTATGATTTAAATATTAGACATAAAAATCAAATATTGGATTGATTTAGATAAAGGATACTAAAGAATTGAAGATTTCGCTAAATGTACTTATAATTTGAGTGAAAAGATTTGGAAATTGAGAGATGAATTCTTCTCTTGGTTTGAAATTCAACCAATGAAATTGTAAACTAAATTAGTACATTTTAATATATTAGAACTAAAATTATTAGCAATGTTATATTCAGCTATCTTAAATGATTATCATTCTACTTTAGATATTGAATAACGCATAGATGAAATTTTGTAATTTGAAAGAAACATTCAAACTGAAAATTTAAATAATTTAACTCTGTTTAATGATGAGTTAGTAATGATTGCAACAAGTTTTGCTAAATAAAAAAGTTTAATTTTAAACAAAAATCGAGCATAATTAGCTTAATTCTTTGGATATAAGGACGAAAATGATTTTTAGAATATTCTCTATATAGAACAATTAATGCCACCCTATATCTAAGAAATTCATGATAAAATAATAGTAAGATATATGAAAAAAGGCTATTCTTTATTGATTGAACATTCTAAAGAAGTTTATATTAAAATGAAAAATAACTTTGTAAAAGCTGCGAACATAAGTTTATTACATATGTTTGAAAATAATTCTGATTACATAATCACAGGTGCTTTATAAAAAGTTAAGCTAAGCTATGACTTTCTTATTTTTGATCGTAAAGGAAAGATCTTAGCTATAAGCGAATAGCTCTTTGGTATATTAGGTCAAGGATTTACTTTGGAATAACTATTAAATAAAGGATTTGTGTATTTTTGGTTCTATAATATTTTTGAATACATTAATTAAGATAAAGAACTTCTATTACAATAAGCAGACTTGCAACCTAGAGGAGTTTCCAAAACATAGATACTATATCCTATTATTAATTTTAATTAATTATGTTAAGATCATGATTATAGCAAAGCTAACAGTACTGTTAAAATTCATGAAACTTAAAATTATATTACTGAGGTAAATGAAACTGATTAACAGAATTACATAGCTTATAGTAATATTAATTCTATTCATTTTTTAAAAGAATCCAACATTTCATTTATCAATCAATTTTTGTAAAAATTCAATCAGAGCAAATATGTTGATTAAGATAAACAATATTCTATCAAGTTTTAGCTATCGTTTAATGTATTAGGAAGTGACATTCTTCCTCAATTTGTCTTATAAATCAACGATATTGAAAAATTAAATAAGAAAAAAATCAATCATGCCTCTGTCAGCTAATTTAGTATGCTGAAAAAATCACTATCTAGTGACCCTTTTAATGAATCTGAATTCAAATTAGATTAAGATGGATTAGAAAATGTTATTAGTTTTAATCCTCCTATTATTAATAAGAATAATCAGAAACTAGATTAAGATATGGATGAGAATTTAAAAAAATAATCTTATTTGTATGATAATCAATAGTAATAATAATTAGTTTCTCCAAGAGGAAACAAAGATATTCTTATCAATTAAGAATATGATGAAGAGGAAGATGAGGATCAAAAATAAGCTTTTGAAATTGCTAAGAGTAGCTCTTAATAAAATCAAAATATATAGAATGTTAAGAAAGTTATATAACAGTATTAAGAATAGGAATTAGAATTCAAAGATAATGCTAAACAATCTTAATCAAGTGCTACTTCTGATAGAACTTAATTGTCAGTTTTCAATATACTTAGAAATTTACAATATACATAGAGATATTAAACAACTCTTATTAAAGTATTCATTAACACTATTTTCCTCTTCCTTATACTTTTATTTTTAGTCATTTTAGAGTTAATTATTGCAAGAAATAATACTAATAATCTTCAATACTAAATTCCGCTTGTTAGATTGCCAGATAAATTTAATAGATTATTTTGTACATTTACTGTGTTAGGATAAATTGATTTAGAAACAAAATTACTTGGCTTTGATCATGGAGATTATTATATATATCGTATTTAATCAGAAAGTAAACAGATTAGGAGTGAATTATTACAATTAATTGTTTAAATAGAAAATGAGTTTTCAGTTTTGGAAGAATAAGGGAAATTAAGTCAAGCTGAAATAAAAATAGTTAATTAATATATTTATTAAGTTTATAATGTTTCCTTTTTGTAATTTAATTAAATGGTCAATGAATATACTTAAGCATTAGACAAATTATTTGTCGAAAATGATGAAAAATCTAAAATTAATGAATAAATACGATTATTATTTATGAAAGCTAATCTTAATACTTTGATTAATTTTGTAAGCAATGTTGTAGAAAATATTGTAAGTGAGTTTTTTACAAATATAGATAATTATGAATTTTTATATCTTGTTTTTCTATTTGTTTAACTTTTTATTATTGTTGTAGCTATATTGTGCTAATATAGATTATGGATAGATCCATACATCTATAAATAAAGTATACTTTTGATGCTTTGTAGAGTACAAGAAAAAGATATTGAACTATTATTATTGAAGTATAAATCATTCAAAGATGTTTTAATTAATGACATAGGCAAGTGGAAATAAATCAATTATTTTAAAGAATTTTTTACATGCAGAATATCTTAATTAAGAAAAATTTAGAAAGTCACAAATTAACATTAATTAGATAAAAAACAATAAAAATAACAATAAAGAGCGAAATTGAATCAAAGAATATAAGAAACTTAATATTCTGTTATTCATATTTATATAATGTTGTTCTTTTTATGGTTTGTATTAACGTCATTTTCATTATCATCCTATTTATTTTAGGATATAAATTCAACAGATTCATATCCAGAATTAAACTTATGTATGCAGTTTGTTAGATTTAAATAAAGATTTGATAGTTGTATGATTATTAGTTAAATAATAAAAAATTAAATATTATTAAGTAACTATCAGAAAAAGAGTGGAATATATTTTCTTAACCCAGAATATAATAAAACAGATGGATTTTTTTAGCAGAACAATAAAATTTTATTAGCCCAATTTAAGGCTAGTTTAGAAGTATAAAAGGATTAATATAATTTGCTTTATGATAACATAGTGGCTTCCACTAAAATTAGTGATGAGAATAAGAATTTGCTCTTAGGTCTTTATTAAGAAGATCTTTGCAAATACATTGGAGATTAACTACCATTTTGCTATTATTAGAATGGAAAATTTCAATATTTTCCAGATTTCCCGTAGCCATATGAGATAAATAACAATCGAGAACATCTTAAATAAGGATTTAATGGATTATATCAAGAGTAAAATTCACATTAAATATTATAGAATTTAATCACTTTTTTCAACTAAATTTGTTAATGAACTTAATGGATAATTAGAAACTGATGCTGATGAAATTAAAACATTTTTACAAACAGCTGAAAATCAATAATTATTAATGCCATACTTTTTTGATCTTAACAAAGTAATAATTTAATTTTATGTTACCATAATATCTACATCGATAGATATTTTAGAAATAGATTATTAAAATTATTTAATCTATTACACTATTTTTGGTATAGTTGCTGCATCTACATTATTTTTTGTGATAATCTTTGCAACAAGAAAATTATAAAGGTAAATTCGAGCAATAAGATAAGCATTAGTATTATTACCTCATGAAAGCTTATTGGATATGTAAGTGTATAATGCTATAAAGAGATTCGAATAAAAGATGTGATAATAATAAATATAAAATTTATAAAATAATGTAATTTTCAAGTGGAATTCATTAAAATTATTGCTGAATTAAAAATTTCAACCTTTTATTAATATTTAAGTAAAATTTATAATCCTTACTTCATCCAAAATCATCTTTATTAATTTAGATAGATATATATATATATATTTAATATTAAAATTAGGAATTATAAAATACACATTGTTTTGAAAGATTCAACTTATCAGAATCGATTATTAGTTAAATAATTGACTATTTTATTAAAGATGTTCTATGTAGATGTAATTATTTTATTAATTGTATATAATTTAACAGAATTAAGATATATATCATAAATAATGGTTCAAATCATGGAATATATTTAGCTAAAAAGCGAAATCTAAGAGAATTAATATATGGTATACTCTTTATTCAACTAACTTAGTTTATTATTTTTTTGTTATAGGCTTCTATCTCCGAGGTATTCATTTAATTAGTAACTATTAAGATCGGTTTCAACGTCCACAAGTTTACATGAATATTTCATAGAAGATTAATAGAATGGATTAACTGAAAGGCATTTTTGACTACCTTAAAATAATACACAGGAGTTTACCTTAAAAGGAAACTAATGTAGTTTTTTTATTGTCCTCTCTTCCACTAAGATTGTTTCTGCTTGAAAATAGGGGTTATGGAGCTTACAATTGATTAGAACTGGAATAATCATTATTATTATCATACTTTTGCTGATTTAACAGACCTGACAATTATTTTTCCAAAGATTTTTTCATTTCAATACTATTGTGAGGGACTATAGAATCAAAATGGGTTGATTATCTAATCTCACTCCAATCATAGTATCCATCAAGATTTAATTTCAAGGATTCTGCTGCCTTTTTTAGCTCAAATGTAATCATCTTATAATTTGGTTCACTTTAAAACTATAATTTACGAATGTAACTAAATGAATATATGATGTGAATTACTCAAAGATCTTTTAGAATTCTTTTGGTTAGTCTCTAAATATTTCTTATTGTAAGAGTAATTTCATCTCACCAACCTTTTTAGTCCTTTATTCATCTGTGACATTTTAGATGTTTTGCCAAGGTAGCTATCTTGATAGTAAGTAATATTTACCCTCGAATAAAGTATAAGATGATATACATCATAGATTCTAAATCATCTTTACGACTTAGTTCATGGCCAAGATGTGCAGCTATGGAAGCATATCGTGTTGTTCCTAAAAATGATCTATGTTCTCTAAAGGGACTATCAATATTTATAGCTCTTACATATGATTATTATTGCAGTCTCTATATATTTTACTGATTCCAAAATCTAGAAGATAAATTTTACCATTATCCTTTCCTTAACCTAAGAGAATATTTTCTGGTTTTAGATCTCTGTGAATCACCCCTTGAAAATGTATTTTTTCCAAAACATCTATTAGTTATAATGCTATAAGGAATGCTGTCTTCAGTGTAAATCGCTTCAACTGTTTAAAATGACAGGCTAAATCGTTGCCTAGCATTTGCATAACTATGATTTTATAACCAAGTTCTTCTCCTGTCCAAATAATTTTTGGTATTCCATCGATGGAACCAAGATGTTTAAAAATTAATACTTCTCTTTATAATGATTGAATTTCTTCATTTTCTTCTTTTTCTACTTTAATGGCTACTTCTTATTTAGTGTTCTAATCTAATCCTACAAAAACAATTCCAAAGGACCCAGCAGACAATTTCCTTTGAACTAAGAATTGATTGTTTATGATTCTATTCAAAAGTAACATAATATTTTTATAATGAATTCTAATTAAGACCCATAATAAATCAAGGTTGTTGTAATTGGGGATAGCAGTGTTGGCAAGACTTCAATTCTTTTGACGTAATTTTACCGTCAAACTTAGTTACACATAGGATAGATTTCCTGTTGAATATGTCCCTACAGTCTTTGAAAATTATTCAAATGTAATGAGTGTGGATAACACGCAAGTGTAATTGACATTATGGTATGAGATCAAAATGTTATCTAGGGATACAGCTGGTTAAGAGTCGTATGAAAGGTTAAGAATGATTAGCTATTAAACTGCTAGTGCATTTGTTATAGTGTTTTCAGTTGTTGATATGCAAAGCTTTAATAATATTTGGACTAAATGGATTCCTGAGCTATAAAAGGTAGGCAAGAGCAATTTACCTAAAATTATAGTGGGAAATAAATCTGATTAACTTAATGATTCTGAAAAATTCTAAATTTTTTGGGAAAAATGTGAACAAGAAAATATTTAATTTGTATACTGCAGTGCCTTTTTAAATAAAAACATTAAAATTATCTTTGAAGAAATTGTTAGCTTAACTATCAAAGAACAAATGCTTAAGACGATAATGAGATCTAAATAGAGATAGGAAATTGTGTAAAGATAACATCGATCTATCTGCTAATTACTTTGAGCAAATTATTTCAATTAATAACTTATTAATATTTTTATGAATACTTTAAGTTCAAATCCTAAAAAAACTATGTTTTATGCTGCTGCCTAAAGTATTTAATGTCTAATTCTTATAGACATGTTAAATCAGCATTCTAATTAGTCTTCCGTCTAAACTCTTTAACGAAGTATATTTCAGTTGGCCTTAGTTCCACCAATTAATCAAAAAGAATAACTGAATCAATCATTAAACAATAATTCAGATCGAGCTTAACAAAATTTATCTCTCCCTAGAAATAGCAACATTTTTTTAAAAGATAGGGATAGATCTCTTTCTTATAAATTAAATAACTCCATTGATCAAAATACATCCCTGGAACGCTTGCAAAATGCTTACAATATAAAAGGAAATTTTTAGATTACTAATGAAAACCCAAGCTTAATTGTTGAAAAAGAAATTAAAAAATAAGAGTATTTTGTTAATTCATTATAAAGATTAAAAGCTTATTTATTAAAGTAAATACAAGAAAAATAAATATAAAATAAATAAGAGTAATAAAGAATCAAGTACGAAGATCTTAAAGCTGAAGAATTAGTCAAAAAACAATTAGAAGAAATTAGAGTTAGATAGAAATCTAAACTAGAAATTCCCCCACAATAATAATTCTAAGGTAGTTTTTGGTTGATATATTATTATATAAGAAAAATCTGGAATTCCCAAGAAATTCCCGAAAAGTTCCTCAACCATCCATTTCCCCAAATAAGGATGGAATTTTTATGTAAATCTATAAATCCAAATTAAATAATACCAATCAATAAAATGATATACTCCAAAAATTAAGTAATATACAAGTAAAATTAAAACTAAATTTATAGAATAATATTAATAATCTATAACAATCATAATCCAAATAAAGTGATGTCTCATCTGTTAGAAACAACATTAAATAAATGATTCGAAAATCAAGTTAATTACTACCTCAAAATAATGAACTAATTCAAATAGAAACTAAATATTAATCTAATGAAAGACAATTAGATTGTGAAACTATATTTATACCAGCTAATTCTAAATTAAATACAGATATTGATACTTAATAATATTAACCGTCCTTTTAATAACAATAGGAAATAAGCAAATCAACTCATAATTTCATTTAAAATAACAGTTTTTAATATCCATAATAGCACAATACTTCTACAATTAGTAATCCTATTAATAATTCATAACATTATTCTTCTTAAAATTAGAATTATATTTCAATTGTAAACCATTCTAGATTAACAATAAGTCAATTAACATAAAGAGAAAGATCAATATCAAATGAAAAATAGAATGAAGAATTATTAGCAAAAGTTGATGAAATCAAAGATGAAATTAAAGGAATATAGTAAAAAGCTAAGAAAGTATTATTTATTTTTATTATTTAATAGCCAGTTTAAGCTAATTTATAACTTAAATTGCCCCATAGAACAACAATGCTTATGTAGATATCATCAAAAAAGTAGTTATTATGATATTCTTAGTTAAATTTAAGTATAAAAATAAGAAGAACCAAAATCATCATAAAGAAATTGATATTGAATATTAAAATTCTTATTATTCAAAGATATATTTTGATAAATTATAAAAAAGATTAAATAAATTGTTATTATTTTAACTTTAGAATCATTTTTTTTTTATTTTAAGGTGTTCCATGGTTTGAACAACAAATTTAACTAGAAGTTAAATACTTAGATCTTAAACTTCTCATTGAACCTTTAAAATCTTCAAGACTTTTTTAACTATTAATTTGGCTCTTTCTTCCTTTGACAAAAAAAATAATTTATTATTAAATGATAATTTTCTTTTTGGAATTATTATTATTAAAAGTCATTTTTGTTGAAAATTATTTTTATGCAAGTTCCAATATTAATTCATTTTATTAAGGAGTCTTTCTTGCTGTTGTTAAGTAAGACTTATAAATTACATAAACTATAATTTTACTATAGTCATTTCTATATCCCCTAAAGATGCTTATCTTGATTTTAACTTAGGTGGTTTTTTTTATTGTTTTGAACAGAATTTGAATTTTAGATTTTTGTTTTTAGTTTGACGTTTGTCTAGATGTTTAAATAGGTTTTGGAATCCGTTAAGTTAAAGGCGGAGAATTTAATTATTATACTTTTTTTAATTGCATTAATATAGTTTTGTAAAATGTTGCTTAATTCTAATAAATTTATCTTTAAACTTCAATTGTAGATTTTAAAAGATTGTTGATATCCTTATTTTTATTGAATATTTAAAACGGTTTTTGTTAAATATTTGTATCTCCAATCATCTGAACCAAATCTTTAAGGACAGTTGTATTACTAATTTTCGAAATGTCAGTTTATGTATATTCAATTTTGAGATCTCTTAATAAATATTTTAATTAACTAACTGAATCATCTTGTGAAGTATCCTTTACTTTAGATATAATATATTAATTAATTTCTTCAAACAAACCTATTTTTCTGTTTTTTTCCATTCTTTTATTGATGATTTTAGAATAAAAGTTTCTAGGTATAATAATGTGAAACTTATAATATTCTAAAAGTGCTGGTATTCAATCATGACTTTCAAAATATTGATAAAATCTATTAACAATAATAAAATTGAATTACCTTTTCATAAATTCGGTTGGCTCATCAAATTAAATATAATCTTTATAACTAATAGTGGACTTAATTGATTTGTTATCTAAAATATTATTAATATCTTTTTCATAATAAAAGTTTATGATTGAGAGTATTTAAAATAAAGTGCTTTTATTAGAATTAAAAGAAAAGATCCATTATTGTTCAATTTTTTACAGAACCTGCACTAATTAATCTACATTTTTTCATATTAAATTCCTCAATATATAAATAAATTTATATAAGTTATGATTATGGCATAAGCATAAAATTTATTATTTTATTCGTTTTTGATTGATAAATTAATATAGATAGATAATAAATAATAATCATTAATTTAGTGATTTATTTTCTTCTTAAATGTACAAATTTTACTTAAGATGATTGTTAATTGATCCAGTATTTTTCGATTTTAATATATCATTAATTTCAGATTGTTATTAAGGTGATGTTGTTTTTTATTTATTATCATTATTCTTTCCTTCAAAATTGAATATTACCTAATCTGGATCAATTTTTTCATTCTCATCCAAAATTGCCTTCACTTATAATAAAAATTTTGATTCAATTTCTTCTTTAATCATCTAAAATTATTATATAAATATTTTACTTTTAAATATTTTTCATTTGGAGTGATTAATTAATATATTTTCTCAATCACTTCTTTTTATTTATCTAAACTAAGTAATTCATCAGTATATAGAATAAAGTAACATTCTAATAAGGTAATTTAATAATTTACTTTTTTCTTTATGATATTTGGCATAAAATAAACCACCCTCTGCTTTGATTTAAATAATCTCCAAAGGCTTCTTCTAATTATCTAATATCTATTTCTGTATTGCATTTCGATCGTCTATCCATTTCTATTAAGTTGAGACTTCTTAGTTAATCATCAAAAAAAAATATTGTCGAACATAATCGAACATCATAAACCTTTTAAACATAATTTTTTTTTAAGGAACAACTATATTTTTTTTAGGTTTGATTATCATTTTAGCAATTAAATCAACAGTTTTTTATTTTAAATCTTCTTTTTTTTCTATTTCTTGAGTTAAATCCTATCTGAATTTCTTTTTTTGTTAGGATTGTTAAGTCATGATTAATTCTAAGTTACCATTTTTCTCGATATATTCTTTTTCAGCCTAACTTAATAAATCCAAAATATCTTATTTCAAATTCTTTTCAAATTCTTCCCTTGTTTGCTGTTAATTGTTTAAAATAATACTATACTTTGATATAATTGGTAACTTTTTTTATTTTTTCAATAATGATTTGTAATACCTTTTACTATTCTTCTTTTATTGTTTTAGAGTTACTTAACAAAATAAAATAGCACTCTAATTGTTATAAATTTTTTTTACTTGTTAACTTTTCATACTAACACATAAAATTTCCAAATTCACTTTCCATTTCAAACTTGTCTTAAGGTTTCTTTTTCTATTCCTGTAGCTTTTTTTCCAATTCATTTCTTATTTCACACCATTTTTGTGAAGTTTCAATGCTTCTTTTTACAAAAATAGCAAAGTATTCTCTTCCATAATCGTAAGCTGTGAATCCTCTAAATATCGACATAAAATTAAATGATTTAATAATTATCTAGTTACAAGAATCTTTGCAATTATTAATCAATATATAATTCACAACTTAAAATGATATGATACATCTTAAGAATACAGTTTTTATTATTCTAACTGTCAATTGTTGAACTCATATTGTATAAACGAATTACTAAATTAATTTGAATTTATGATAGGAAATATAAATGATTAAGTATTAGTTTTAAATATAAAACTACTTATATATTTATCTAGAATGAATGTGTTAATATAGATATTTTTGTAGAAAATTTATAAAATTTTGAAAATACACATTTCTTATAACCTTGTAAATATTATTCAATTAGGTTATATAGTTTTGATCTATGGGTTCGTGTTAGTCTGAGTTTAAGAATTTGAAAAAAATGTAAGAATTTAATAATTAATTCAAGAATAGATTATGGACAAAGGATTTAATAATATATAGATTAGGAATTTAACTTTTTAATAAATATTATTATGCTAAATAATTCAATTAAAGTAACCAAAAAAGTTATTATCATTAATCAAAAGTATTATATTATAATATCAATAAGAACTGATATTATAAGTGAGAAAACTAATATAATAAATAGAGAACCATTAAAAAATAGCTTAGAAATGAAAAAGATTGAATAGAGGAATTCAAATTAAGATTAGTTGTGCAAGGGATTAGATGAATGTAAAAAATGTGTTTTATGGAAAGAGAAGTGTGATTTGAGATAGTTATAAGAGATGTTGAACATATATTAAAAGAACAATGAGAAGATGAGAGAGATTAAATTGACAGTGGATGAGTTAAAAAATAGAATTAGTAAATTGGAATAAAAATTGAGATAGAAAGAAGTGAAGTATAAAATAAAGAGAGTGAGAAGAACTGCTACTGAAATAGAAAAGAAATATAAAGTTTAAATTATTAATTATAATTGAAAGTGTTAAACTAAGAATTGTGAGAAGTATTATGGGTCTATGGTGTCATTGAATTTACATATGAGGATAAAACATAAAAGATAGAAAATTGTTTAGGAATAATAAAATTGATAAACTTTCCTTACTTATATATATATATTGATTATTTTAACTCAATAGTTCTGGCCATCAGGTGGTTATTATAATTTTTTATTAGCAGCAGAACCCATTTCGTTTTTCAATCCTGTTAATATATTTTCTAAAGTATTTTTGGATACCCAATTTTTTAAAATGCCGAATTTATTAACATCAATCTGAAATTAAGAAATGATAGATACCTATCCATTTGCTTAAACACAAGGAAGATTAATTTTAGTAATAAATCTGACTTAGGGAGCTACTTTTGGATATTGTGGACCACAAGTGATTTTGAGTGAATAGATTCTATTCTCAAATGCAGTCTAGGATATTAAATGAGAAGATTACATTGTAAGGACCAAGGATTGTTCCATTCCAATTTGTCATCTACATATCTTCAGCTACAAATTTCATATATCAAATTTACCATCTTCCAATCCATAGCTAACTGTTCCATCTCCAATACCTTTTTCACCGTTTTAGAGTTCTTCAAGTAATCTGAATCTTCTTGGGACTTCTAGAAATGATATAGAGATGATATCAACTTACCTGGTGCTGCTTACATTAGGATTTTATTTAATTAAATATTATATGATATTAATTAATATATGAAAATCGAAATATAAGTTTTGAATTGTCAGATATTGTGAATTCTTTGTTTGAATTGGTGTTCTTGAGTCATAGATCTCAATTAATTTTTTAATCCTTAAGTGCTTTATACTTTATTCATATCAAGATATTAATGAGGATTGTTTAAAGCATCAATAATAAACTTATCCCACATTGCATAAGGAATTTTTCTTTAAAGAATTTCCCTATGAAGAATAAATAAAGGTATTTTTTAAGAAGGATGAGTGTTAGGTAGTTTCGTCTTTTAAGCTAAGCATTTTGAATAAAAGATTCTTTATTATTAATTTTATTAGTTCGAATTGTTAAGATCAATATCATTTTGATTGATTTCACTTTCATCAAATTACGAAGTTGAAATCTTTGTAAGAATCTCACTTTTTATATCATTCAATTGATTTCTATCTTAGCTGCCTGAGAACTTAGTAATTATTGTAGGTCTGCCAAAAGGAGGACTTTATAATTAAGAAGGAAGGGGTAATTGTGAACTTCTAATCTATTCAGATTATTATTGGAATCGAATTGTCTGCACACTATTGTAATTATTGTAAGTATTGTAATTACTGTTATTAGAGTTGATAAGATTAATTTTATGAGTATCTAATCTTGAGGAATGCATTTCTTTTTCAAGCTGTGTTTATTTTTGAATGGCAAGAGAATGGAGTCGTTCAAGATAAAGAGCTATAGCCAAAGATCCTCTGTATGATTCAGTTATTGTCTTCAATTCTTAATTGATATCTTATAATTTTCGAAGTTCAATTTAATTTGTATTTTGAATGGTGAAGATTTATTCAGATATTTCATCAGCTCTATTAAGATATTTTATATTGTCTTGCTTAAATTCTTTTTTATGTAATTACAATATTGATTCTCTCAATTTTTATATTTTAAAATTGATTTCATCCAATAATTAATTAGATTTAAGTATTGCAGTTACATTCTTTGAAACACTTAGACATTTCATAGTATGAATATCAATTTCATTAATTGGAATGAGATTTTCACAATTCATACAAGGAACTGAATACAAAGTTGAAGGAGCTGTCTTTGGAGCTCTTAGTTATTGAGTAGAACGATGACTTTTATCAAACTTAGCAGAATAATAATCTGATTGCATTGTTTATATTATAATAAAATAATATAAACGAATTTTTGGATTTACTATTCCAAAAATATTATTAAAAATATTGAATTGAATAAATTCTACATTCTCTTTTTCTTAATATAATCCTTGTTTTATATAGTTCTTTTGTATTATGTATAATATATCTATAGATGAGGTTTCCTAATTTAATACTACTTAATTATTTTTAATAATAATTAATATCAATAGTTTTTTTAAATCATATTAATGTGTGTGCCATTATAATAAACACAATAATTAAGAATTCATAATTCTAAATAACATCTTTCATTATGATACTAATTGAGAATAATGGAAATTTTATATTTTATTTTTTAAAATGAATTATCAATTAAAAAATGTAGAAGTGAATTTGCAACCAATATTGATATTATAATTTGATTGATTATTATGATATTTAAATACTATTAATTAGTTATTATGTATTTTGGTTGTAATGTTAGAGTTGTACAAAATTAATTAAGATAAGATGAAAAAGATTTCAATAGAATGAGGATTTTAAAATTGAATTTGTGGATGTGTAAAGAGATGGATATTGTGATAAATAATGAAATGATCTCAATTTATAATAATTATATATATATATATATGTTTCGAAAAAAAAGACCTGCAAATTTGCAGTTACCTGATTCCATAGATAAATTATCAACTCCAGCTATTTTATCTCAAAGAACGCCACTTTCATTAAGAAGTCCGATATCTCCTCCGATAATGAATAGATTAAAATCATTTCAGATTACTACTCATCGCAAATTACCAGAAAATAGTTTTGCTTTTGATGATCTTGTCAAAACACCCTTTGATGAAGAAATCATGAGTAATCTATCTAAGTAAACTCAGGATTCAAACACAGAAGCACTGCCAATCAGCATTTACGATTAGAATCCATCTACAAATTTGTTTATGAAAAGAAACTCCAAGGAACCACTAAATATAATTTAAATCCTAAATCTCATTAATAAGCTTTACCTGTTCCAAATGGTTCAATAAGCATTATGATTAATAAATAAAAAAAAGATTAAGGCTTTAGCATCTCATAATTTAAAAAAAAGATTCCTCCCAAGTCTAAATTTAAAATGAAATGGAAAACAATTTAATGGATACTATTAAATCGAAAAGATGCAATCGATTAAATATTTTCTAATTATTAGAAAATTATCTAAAAAGCCAAAGATAAAAAGGAAGGAATGAATAAAGAAGAGTTTTCTGAACTTTTGAATTCAGTCTAATTAGGAGCAGATAGAAACCTTGCTGAAAAATTGTTCTATGTTTTCGATGAAGATCAAAGCGGTACAGTTGATTATAAAGAATTAATTGTTGGTTTAGAAGTTTTAAAAGATGACACTATTGAGGAGAAATTAAAAAGTAAGATATTATATAATATATTTAAGTATTCTTTGATTTATGTGATTTGGATGGATCTGGTAAAATAAGCGAGAAAGAAATATTTAACGTTTTAAAATCTAATATTGTTTCTGAAAGTGATAAATATTAACTCAGATAAAGTATAAAAGAAATGATTAAAAATTGTGATTCAAATGGCGATGGAGAGTTGGATAAACAAGAAATATTAGCAGCAGCAAGTAATAATGCAGTGCTTAGAAGATTATTGGAATAAACTATATCGAATGTAAAAAGAATTGATACCATAATATAAAATGATTTAGAAGAACCGTTTCATTAATTCGTTCCTGCTACTGCTCATTTTGTATAACAAAAAGAAGGAATTCATTTTCCTACCTAATAAAAAATTTTAGATATGATTCAAGAGATGGAGTCTGTAATTTTATATATCTTAAAATAGATTCATGAAACAGCAAGAGAATATATTACTCCTAGAAATAAACATAATCCATTTCAAAATAATCAATTCTATTAAGGATTATAAGAAACAAAAAACTTAGATGATTCTCAAAATTGATTTACTTAATGTATTGTTTAGGCAATCATTCTAATTGCAAATTACTTATCTATAATATATATTTTATTTCTAAGTAAACACCAAAATATATTTCAAGTTTCAAAACTTTCTAAATATTATTTATTTTACCTTTATGTAAAATATAACAATCATTTTAAACTATTATTCTTTTTGTTCCCTATTATCAAGAGAAACTCTTTTTATTATTATTTCTGACACAAATCTTAAGAATCAATATTTAAGAAATAACTCATATAATTAAAAATATATTTAACTTATCATGCATCTTAATCCATATTCATTTGTTATAAATTCAAAGTTTTTTTTTCAATTATATTTTAAATCTCTCTTTATATCAATATAAATAAAGAGAGAGAGTATTTAGAATTTTTAACCTTTAATCAAAATCTTATAATTAATAATTAAATTATTTTAAATATTTTATTATAAAGAATAGAAGATTTTTAAATCTAACCATCAATTCTTTTAAGTTAGTTATTTAATAAAGGAATAGTTTACAAATTAATCACACATATGAAATAAGATTTATCATCTCTAACCAAATAGATATAAAGATATGCTTAAATAGTTATTGTTAGATTTATGTTATATTGTTAGATTTATGTTATATTATCTATCATATTTTTAAACGTATTGCTATTTCCCTAGAATTAATTGAATGAAATAAAAAAGAGTTAGAAATTTAATTTATGAAGAGGATATATATTTTTTTAATTTAATTTTAAAAAACAAAAAACAAATATAATTTTTGGATCATCTTAATATACATTTATTCAACAACAAGTATTTTTATTTTTTTTTTCTAATTTAGTATTTTGAGATTTTTATTCATCATTTAGCTTTTTTATTTTTTTTCCAATTTAAATTCCATAATTCTATATATATAATATTGAGAAGTTACTTCTCTACACAAATCAATATCTCCAGAATTAACTTTTTCTAGTATTTTTTATGCTAAACTTTCAAATACAAGATTCACATTCAATCCTGATTTTGCAGAAGTCTCGTAATACTCAAAATTATACTATTTTGCAAACTGCATTCCCTCCTTTTATGACACTTGACGTCTTTCTTACTTAATCAATATATACTATTCTTCAAGATCTGATTTATTCCCTACAATAATGAGTTCAATATCATCGCAAGCATAGCTTTATATTTTCTCATACCATTAAACTAATCCTTAAAATGATAATCTGCTGGTAACATCAAAGACTAGAATGCCTCCAATTGCTCTTAAAATTTATTGCATCATACCCCCTATAGAATGAACGAGTCAAGGAACGAAAAGACTCTTATCCTGCTGTATCCCAAATTTGTAGATTTACATCTTTATCTGCTATTTTAATCTCTCGAGAACCAAACCCTATACCTATTGTAGTATCATGGTTATTTTTGAATCTTAGATCTGTAAATTAGAGTAACAAACAGCTTTTTCCAACATCTAATAAACATGACTTTAATTATAATACTAGTATCTCCAACAATGATGATTTTAAAGCAAAGCATTTTATAATTAATATTGTAATAATTAATAAATGTATTACAAAAAATGCTTAATCAATCAATAATAATAATATGTTTAATAATCATTTGCGCAATAAATTATCTTAAGACATATTTATTTAATCTTAACTGGTTTATTCTATCATAATTGATTATTCCAAGCCTTTTGTTTATAATTGTTTGGTATCTACTGCTTAAGATTGTTTTTATTCTTAAGGTTTTTGCTTTGGTTCTTCTTCTAACTCCTCTTTCTCTTCATAATAGTGAATCATTCTAATCAATTATGAATCAGACACAGTCTCAAATTATTACAAAATTATAGTGGGAGTCAAAGAAATACAAGATAGGAAAATTATAATAAACACGCTCTTAACACTGTCTAAAATTGATTCTAAATGATGGATGTATTATGGGATGCTCGTACTCCAATTTTCAGATGAACAAGTTGTAAATAATACTAAGATACAAAGTGTGATATTGAACATGATTACAACTCTAAGTTTTAAATTAGAAGTATATACATTTATTCTTTAGAGAGAGTGCTTAGATAAAGTATTGGTTGCATTTATGCAGTCAAAAGGATAGTCAAGTAAGAGACAAGGGAAATATAATAAAATCCTTCTATTATTCCTTCTTAATTGTTGGCATATTAAAGTATCTAATAATAAATGATAATGAAAATACACTAGCAGGTAAATAAAATATGATGAAACCTTAATAGACCGAATCAAAGAAGATTAGGAATAATTTCTTTCTGTTAAAATAGTAATCTCTTTAGCATTTGATGAATTCACTAGCGAACATTCTGATGACACGATGATTAACATCAGAATAGAACGAAAAAATAAAAAATCCATAGAGTGGCGTAAAATATGTTTGGAACATAAAGTGGAAACTAGTAGTAAAAAGTTGTGTGCTTGAATATCCATTAAAGAACGAAAAAAAGAATTCACACATAGTAATTAGGAATCCCTTATAGAGGATAAATAATAAGAATCCAGCAGTTCTGACATGAGTTTGTCTTGCATGAGTCAAGATGAGTTTAGATAATCCATCTAAATTTACTAATTCGATGTGACTCATGGCAGAAAACAATGACGGATTTTTGATAGTTTGGGATTGAACACATGCCCTAATTGTATTGGCTTTGCATAAAGATAAGTCTTAATCATGAAGTCCAACAGAGACTATTGCTTAATTCTTTGATTGTTCTTTTTGGAAACTAATTAATTATTCTATTTATATATTGTTGAGATCATGGAAGACAATAAAGGATGCTATCATAATTACTTCGTAAAATTGTGTTCTTAATTAACCATCTGATAATGCTAAATCTAAGACTTCTTAATTTATAATTAAGGTTATAAATTTATCGTCTATTTTATATAGATTATCAAACACTTTAAATTCTCTTGTAGACTATTTAAATAATGGGACAGCTTAACTTTTAACACTGTTCATTTCATTATTCAAGTCGTCCTTAGTAAATTCTACACATTCCATATACTATTTCAAATATTGCAAAGTTTGATCTCTTTCAACATCTTTAATAAAAAACCATTGTCTTATAATAGCTAAATTCAAATCTAATAGGAGATGAAAATTATGATGTGCTACTGTCTAAAATTAGAATACTCCACATGGTTTTATTGAAGTCATAAGTGATTCTTCTGCAAAAGGAGGCAATTATATATACTTTCTTTTAAAAGCTGATGATCCTAATTATTTATATAACTTTTAGAATTCTTATTCTTAGAATGTATATTCAAATATAGCTTTTCCTTAACTAAATTATGATAATTGAGGATGTTCTTTACATAAATTACTTTCAATGTCTGCTTATAGTACCCAAATGTATCTTTTGCTATTCATTTTCTCAAATAATTCTCTATCCTTCTTTATTCTATCCTATAATTATTGTAAATCTGAAGCTTCTTCATCATCTGATTCCAAATCCTTTTCTTCCAATAATGGCATTTCATACAAATAAGCATCCCATTATTCAGTATTGACAATTAATTTTATTGTATAGGTCCTTAAGACTTCTTTTGGTAGTAACACACTTCTTTGAGTGTCATCATAAGAAAACTATACACATTCACCTAATTAACAATATTTTTAGATTGCTAATTGTGGAGGACTCAAAGTTTTATATGGCAGAGTTAATAATGCTCTTTCAAATACAAATGTACTACGTTCTTTATCATCACATTAAGCATCATATTCTAAATCAATTTATTCAAACGCAGTTGATTAATTTACTTAAATCTAATCTTCCATTATCTCTTTGTTAGGTTTTGGTTCATATCCTTACAATTTAACGTCATCATTATTCCTTTCATTATCTTTCTTCTCTCCTTAAGGTCCTCCTAATAAAGTAGCCTTTCCCACTCTTAACTTTTACTCATTAAGAACTTAACCATAATTCACAAATTTTGTATTTGCAAGATTGTCTAAAGCAATATAGCTGTTTAATTTAGTTAATAAACCAGATCTCTGTGGATCCATTCCGATATCACCATTCACTTTCTATCTTGCCAACAATAAGAATATCGGTCTAAACACTTCTACAAATATAGGAACTATATTGCTAAAGATTATTAATCTATCAATTAATAAAGATATGAAATTGTAATTGCTTTATTCTCTTATATAAAGATGTTTATCCTTATTATTACTACTCCAAATTGATCCTGCTATTGAAAATGTAACTGAAAGTATTATTGCTATTGCAATACTAAAAAACTCAGAATTCAAAGGATTTAAATATAATGGTAAATTAAATGATAAAGCTTCTCTCAAATATTTTTGATGAGTTGATGAATGAAGTAAAACACCAATTATTTGAGGTGATTCAACAACTCCATTCTCTTCAACTAAATGATCTTAGTTTAATTGAACATCAACCGGTTCCACCAAATCCAATCTCAATCTAGCTTTTGTATTATCTGAGAATATCGGCTGTTAATTGAATTCCAATTGGCCATCAATATAAGTCAAATCAGGTTCTAATAATTTTGGAGCAGCCACCTTATAAGTTTTGACCTCATCTCCAAAATTTACTTAAGCAAGATCTTAACCATCAGCGCTTAAAATAATCATTGGCGCAGGTACTCTATCCCCTTTTTTTAGTTATACCAAGCATCCAGGATATAATCTTATTATTGATCGATTAGTAAATCTTTTTTGTGCAAAATCAAATACAGAAATTTATTATCTATCAAATTTGAATTCTAATTCTAGTTCCTATTTATAAACTCTATACCATAAAAATGTTGGAAATGTAGCAAGTATCAGTATGTAAACAATAAAGAATTAAAATTGCTTAATAAATAATGATAGAAAATTACATTAACTGACGTCATTGTAAAATCAAGAATAGTTATGATTATAATAAATGGTAAAATCGGGGTCATGAAAGCACGTTTAAACGACATTTTAAGTGCATTCTAAAATAAGCTGCCTTTTTGTGTTAACATAGAAATTCCGTAAAAGTCTGTTTTTGGATCACTTGATTAAATGCCTATTTTTAATTATTAACTAAAGATGGTATCAACAAACTCATCTCTATTTTCTTAACTGGCTGGAAATTATTCAGTAGTTCCTTTGCCAATTGGATGAACTGAGAATTCTAGACTGTTTTCCATGTTTTTTCCATCATATTTTTGAATTACATCTAAAATACTTTCATCTTTCTTTGGAGTGCTATTTTAAGAGCGGTTAGATTTTGATTTAATAAAAACATCTCCATCTTCTGGAGGCTGTTGGTAATCTTCGGGATCCTCTAATTTTAAAATTCCAGGGTCATCATCCTCTTATTATAAATCATCGGGATTTAGAAATAGAGATTTGGCCATCGGAGCTACATATGTAGGATCAACCTTTATTCCTTGCGAAGTTCCTGCTTCTTTATTAGTTTTGAAGAGTTTAGTAAAATTGATCACAGGGCCTTCTTCATTAACTTCTTTTGCTTGTTCATTATTGACTTCTTATTGTCTCACTTGCTTGTGTTTAAATCGTGCGGATAGTTTTGGCTGTGCTTTTGGAGGTGAATTGTCATTATCTTCTTCAAAGGCAATAATATCTAATTAAGAAAGTACATACTATCATCTTCATCTATCATTTGAGTAATTAATATATATTTATATTAAATACTCTATTTGATAAGAATAAGAAGTCTATATTTATATAATGTAATAATATCATAGAACCTTTAATTCAAAGGCTTCAGATCGAAACCTTCTTACACGTTCAACACTCAAACTTCCATAAATAAGGTAGTAAATTTCAATATTACCCCAGTATTGGAATGATGAATATGCCAACCAGAAAGTCTGAACATCTACATAGCTCTCGTTAATAGTCAAAAGCCAAGACTTTCGTTAAGCCAAAGGAACGCCCACAATTTAAAAAATTTCCAACTGAAAAAACTATGCTTACTTTAGGATCTCTCAATTCTCCAAGGTCTGAAGATGAAGGAGAGTCAAGTCATAAAAGTTTGTTTTCTTTTCGAAGAACTGTAATAGATACCCAATCGTTACGTCAATCCCGTAGAACAAGTGTTGAAAAAGAGAAGTACAAAGAGGATATAAACGAAGAAAACATTCAAAATTATTAAACATGTGCCTAATTGGCTTTAGAGCAATAGCAGTAAGATCAAACCCATGAAGAAGTTGAAATTAGGTCGAAATAGGAATCCTAATCGATTAGACCTAAAAATGAAAGTGTATCATCATAATTTACTTAACTTACAGATGAAATTCATTCTGTATGGGATAATATGGATTTGTATTTAAGAGGTGTTTAATTTGATGACTTTGATCATTAAAATTAATTACAATCATTTCTTTTATTATATAAGATGAGAAGTGGTGGTTTTCCTGTAATATTTAATATTTATTTGTAAGGGTGCAAAAGAGAATTTATAAAATGAAGAAGTTATTAGAAGAGCGGCTGAATATGCTAAAAGTAATAAACAGGTGTTCAAGAAGTATTTTCCCAATAAACAAGTGGTGTTTGAGAATGAAGAAGATTATACTTAAATTTATGATGTAAATGCAGATGCAAATTTCAAAAAATTCTAATTGTATCTTTAGAATTACAATCAACGATCATGATTTTTTCTCATTCTATTTATATAAGTAAATTCAATTAAATAATATTCTTTCAATATAGTTTATGCACTCCTCTCTACTTAATTACATCTTACTATTATTCAAGAATTAATCAACATTTTAACTATACTCTCCAACAAACTTTGCATAATTGCACAATAAAAATGTAAACAATTAAATTTTAGGATTTTCATAACCCAAAATTATTTAATATAAATATTCTAAATTAACTTATATTTATTACGTTTAATAAATTAAAAACTTAAATTTTTAGCCAAATTACAAAACTATATTGAATATTCAAAGTTATTATTGAAAACATCCATAAAGTCTAAATCATTCATTATAAGAGTATAATTCTCATTTAATAGTAAATAGCATTCTTAAAAGTTATTAAAACTATCAAAGTGCAATTCTAGAATTTATTTTTCGATACTCTTGAAAGCATCACTTTATTTGAAATTTTCATAATCTTTCAATTCAAAACTATTGATGTTTCCATCAATTAAACAACTTTTCAATTAAGTAGTTTTCATCATTATATTTTTCAATATCATGAATTATAATTTATACACAGTTGTCTATTAAATAGTCACTTATTAATAATCAAGTAATTATATTCTAATTTGTTTCAACAATAACAAAAATTCAATCTAATTTTGAATAATGTATTTATTATTTTAAGATTATTATTCATCATTTTCACTTCTTTATCTTACAATAACCTTTTAATTTTCAGGAAACATTTTGTTACCACTATTTCTAGTACTCTAAGGTTAATTGCCAATGCTAATAGTTCGATCTTTCTTTTATGTTTAAGGAATCATCATTGTTTTACTATGATTAAACAGTTAACGAATTTATTATTTAGGTGAATCGACTTTTGATATTAATTCTTTTTGGGTTGGTTTCTATTTATTATATATTTAAAGAGGAGATGTAGTTTATGGAAGAGAATTAACTGCAACCAATTTAAGATTTGTAGTTGAAACTTCAGATTCATTTTTAATTTATGAAGTGGAATACTAAGATCTTTAAGATTTTTAATCTTATTCCTTGATTAAGAATTTATTGTCAAACAAAGGATGTGTAAACACTTATTCCCAACCTAAACGCTTTTATTCTTCATATTATAGACATCCTAAAATAAACTATTATGACATTACTGATATCTTTTTACCTAAGATGAATAAATAATAATAGATACTGAATTTTATATTCGTATTTCTTTGCTTATTTATTAAATCAAGAATATCCAAGACATTCCATGGAGTTCTACCTTCTATCAATTCATAATAAATAAGGCCTATACTCCATACATCACATTTTGATGTGTATTATTTCCTTAGCAATACTTAAGGGGACATATACAAAGGAGTTCCTGCCAATGAATTCATTAGATCTCCCTCTAAATGTTAAAATCGTTTTGCGAATCCAAAATCAGCTATCTTAAATGTATTATCGGAAGTTATCAAAATATTAGCAGGTTTCAAATCTCTATGAATGATGCTTCTCTTAAAAGATTATAAAATCCCTTTTAAAATCTATGTTAATATTGGTAATGCTTATTATTCAGTCAAACAACCATGTCTTTTCATATACTCTCTTAAGTCACCTCCTGTGCATAATTCACTAACAATGTAGCAATTATTAGGAGTTTGAACTACATCCAATAATTTTACTATATTTGGACAGTCTAAATCTTTCATTATATCAATTTCTTTTCTAAGAGATTATTGCTCACATTACAAAGGTACGACTTTAATAGCAACAACTTAACTTTAATTTAAATTTCGACATACTTTGTATCAATATTTATTCCAACATAAACAGTCCCATAAGACCCTCTTCCAATGACAGCTTATTGATTAAAAGCATAATTCAAAATCCTTTTATCTGGCTAAAGCTAAGATAACTGTTGAATTCGACTCTGCATGATCGTTAATTAAATTAAATATCATAATGATTATAAACTCAATTCTACTAACCAATTATAAATTGCCTCTTTTAATCATCGACAAACTCTAAAAACTTTATTCATCAAGGAAGAATAAAACTTAATTATTGATCCAATTTAGCAAAGTAACTATTTTAAATACTATAAAAAAATTACTCAAAAATAATGAGATTATATTACTTGGCAAGAATAATATAAATTGTTATATTTTAATGGTGGATCTGTTTAAGATTGATTCACTTTTTATAATCTTTTATAGAAAATAAATTTCAACCGAACTTTTCAATTTTCGAAAATAAAATGGATTAGGAAATAATTCGTTTTAGGTTATGATTTCAAACAGAGTCTGGAATCATAAAAAAAACGAATTGAATTAGTAAACTTCTGGAATAATTGAAAAACATTTTTATTATCTTATAGGTATCTCAATATAATAGAAGCTTAAATAGATTCATTCATTTTATCAGTATATTATTTTTGACTTTTAATTATGATATTATTTCAAAATTTATAATATTATTTTAATAGAAATCTTCTTTTGATATATCATTTATTTTAATAAAGAAGGAATCCTATAAATTAAGAATGGTTTGATAAGTATAATAATATTAAAGAGGATTCATTAGTTTTCATGATAGCATGAAAAATTTGAAGCCAATTATAATTTTAGAAATTTCTTATAATGAATAATAATATAAATGTGTGATTCTTCGGATAGTTTATTTAGGAGTTAATTCTAAGATGGAGAATTTTAAGGGCCAAATCCTTAACTTCTTAGCAATAAGGTTGTTTTTTAATAAGGAGACAATTAATAAGGAAGCTGTAGTTCATATTCTGGAGTTGATTAACTTATTATGCAAAATTCTCCTTCACGAACTCCTAAAAATATTGAAAGGATAAAAACAATTGGAGGTAGAAGATCAGAATATTAATCTGCTTATGAATAAGAGGAAGGGGAATCCGTGAAAAATAGCAAACCATAATTTCTTAGGCTAATAATTGCAAAAAGTTTGTAAAACAATTTCATAAATAATTTATGGAATCGATCTTATTTGAGAAAACTGCATTAATTGACAGAATATTAGATATAATAATTAGATGATTTATAATATGAACAGGAGGGTTTTATTAATTTAAGGGGCAATAATTAAAAATCATTAATATATTCATTAGCGTTTTGGAAAGTTATAGATGTATTCACGCCTTATAGCAAATTTATAGTGATTTGGGATGTATTTTAAATAATTACTTATGTAATGATATTTTTTTGGTTACCTTATAAAATATCGTTTTAAATATATTTTCTAAGTGATTTATTTGAGATGTAAAATACAAAAATAATAGAGATGATCCTTCTATCGATTTTAGCTTTGGATGTTGTGGTTGGTCTAAACTTAGCGTTTATTTATAAGGGACAAATAATAAAAGACAGAAAAAGAGTTATATAAAATTATTTCAATTAATATGCATTCGTTGATTTGGTATTAATTACATTTAACTTATGGTTTCATTATTCACTGTTTCTGCTCAATTTTTCATTCCGAATCTAGATAGCGAAGACAGTAATGTGTTAATTATTCAAATAGTTTTATGTGCCATCTTTTACATATTAAGGAGCACAAAAATAAATAAGATACTTGCATAAATATAAGAGTAAGACTGTAATGATTTATTTAGATTCTTTAATTTGAATGGGTCATTAAATGACATTGTAGGATTAGTAAAATTATTAATGGTAATAATATTTATAGCGCATATATGTGGATGTACATGGCATGGTCTTGCACATTATACAAATACTCACTCTTGGCTAGATGTTTATCATTTAAGAGATAAATCTAATTCAACTAAATATAATTATTCAATTTATTGGGCAACAATGACAATGACAACTGTTGGCTATGGTGATATAACTGCTTAAAACAATAGAGAATTATTATTTAATAATATAACTATGTTTGTAGCTAGTATTGTATTTGCATATTCAGTTAACAGTATAGGAATATTTGTATCAAATATGTATAAAGGAACAATGGAATATAGTAGATCAGTATCTTTAATAAATACGTTTATGTCTAAAAATAAGATATAATTCGATTTATAAACAAGAATTCGAAGTTATTTGGAATATATTTGGTAAGAAGAGTAAGAAATGAATGATGATGAAATAGGATCAATAATGAAGAAATTGAATCATCATTTATAAGATGAATTACAATATTAATTAAGAGGAAATATTCTTAGAAATAGTAAAGTTATAGTCAAATTATTTTCGGAATAATTTGTCAAGAGTTTAATATAATAAATGGAGGAGATATCATATTCTCCAGAAGAAAGAATTATAACTTGTAATTAAATAGATGATTGTTCTCTATATATAATAACCAAAGGTGAAGTCGAATTGCTTTTCTCTGGTAAAAATTAGTTAGGAGATATTATTAAGAGAAATTCGATTAAATATTTATCAAAACATGAATGTTTTGGCGAAGTAGCATTTTTTACTGGTAATCCAAGAACTGCTACTGCAATCTCTAAAGGCTTTACAAAAGTATTTAAAATCAAACGAGAATATTTCTTAGCAATTTTATAATCTTTTCCCAATGATTATGAGAAATTCTGTGATGTTAGAGATAGATTAATTTACAATGAATATTCTACATTATAATTAAATTGTTATAGTTGTAATAATAACAAACATCTCATTAATTAATGTCATATTGTACACTATTGTGCTGATCAAGAGAAAATCCTTAAGAAAGAACTTTATCCTATAAATTAAATAAGAAATTCTAGTTATTTAAGATTTAAAATTAATAAAGAACCTTCATCGTGGTTATTATAAAAATATTAATCAGGAAGAGCTCATGATCTAATGCAGGATATCAATTAATAAGAAAATGGAGGTTTTGATTTAGATGATGGAGATTCTCATACTCTACCTATAAATGATGAATATGATGATGAAGAAGGTATTTATAATTGATTTATTAAAGTAGATTAATATTCATCAATCAATTAATAAAGAAGTTAATCAAGAACATTAAGTAAATTAAGTTAGAAATAAACTCAATAAAATGAATTCGATGAGGATGATAAAAATATTACAGCTTATGTAAGGAAATAAAATTAATAAAGATAAACTGTTTAAACTGCAGGGTTTGGAGTTAATAGTAATCAAAAAACCAAAGAAAGTATTACACAATAAATAATATCATTAGTTTCTTGGAATATAGAATAATTAAGTGATTCAAATGCTTCTTCTGAAGAATAAGATTAAGTAATTATGCCCAAATAGTAAGTAACTTAAAAATCTAATGAAAATATCTAAAAGAATTCATTAAAAAGATAACTTTCAAGAACTGGATCAAATGATGAACATTCCAAACCTATTCGTAAAGCAACAATAAATATCTAAAAACACAACTCTGATTCAGAAAATAAAATTTAATTATAAAGAGAATAAGCTAGGAAAATTACAAATAGAACTAAAACTCATAATGAAGAATAATAAGCTACTATACTTGGTGATAATGCTACTTAAAATAATATTTTAATATCTGCTCCAACTATGTCTATATTCCTTTTTAATTTTGATAAGATGTAATCATTTCAATATTATTAACCTTTGAATAATCATGATGCAGTTATTAAAAGGTATTTATAAATAATATTATTATATAGATATGCCAGAGTCTAGAAATATTTTGGAAAAAAAAGATTATATCCCGAAACATCCCTCTATTCATTCTTTTTTATTGCGATTAAAAAAGGATGGAAATTAAGAAAACTTGGCACTGCTGTTCCTAATGATCTTTCAAAATTTATTGTCAATACTAAAGTCTTAAAAAAAGTTGTAAAAAAATTTAAAAATGAAAAAAACTAGATTTTAGTTTAAATTAAATGAAATAAATCAAATAAAAATATTTACTTTCATTTCTCTTATACTATATTTTTAATTTAATGTAAAATGTTTTTTAACTACATTTATTCATTTGGTATAACTCTTAAAAATAGTATTGTTTTTCTAAAGTCTTATTTATGATAAATTTGTGTTAGATATCCATATAGCAAATAAAACAAACCTATACTAAAAATATTGTATTCAATTCTTACCTTATTCCGACACCAATTTCATATATTTATACTATAAATACATAATTATTAAATTAATCTTCGCAAATCTATTATATTTGATCTATTTCTTTGTCTAGGATATTTACACTCTCTGAAAAATAAACCAAAAAGGTATTAATAAAAGATTAGCTATTGATGTATTCTATCAATTCCTTAGATTCACTCTAAAATTATTCAGTTGTTAATTCATAATTAAATTCTGTATTTTTCACTTTCAGTATATTATTAGTTAAACTAATAATCCCCCTCTCTATTAGTTAATACATTTCATTATATGGATATAAATTATTGTTACAAAATTCAATCATATCTTCAAAATATAGACATTAATCATTAATTAAGGAATTAAGTAAATAATTTTCTTACAATCTCTCTAAGTAATCAATAATATTATTAGTAACATTAATTTAATTATTTATCGATTCATTAAAACTCCTAATTATAATTGTATTATCTAAATAATTAGTATTGTTAAGAACATTAAATGTTTTAATTAGATTTCCATACGTAAGACTATGATCAATCATAATGTTTAGTTTTAGAAATTAATTCTATAATGACAAATATTCCTTCTTATAATAAATTTCTTATAGAAATAATCCCATTACCACAAATATACACAAAAATAGTATTACAATAATATTAGGATATATATATTGATGTCCAATATTTCCTTCTAAATCATGATTTTACTTTTTTTACAATTTCTCTTACTAAACATCTTCTGAGATTATCTAGACATATGAAGTTAATTTCCAATTTTTTTAATTGTTACTTTCAAATGTGTCTTTAATTGTTGAAAGTCTTGCAATTTAATTTTATATTTTATTTATATTTGTTTAATGAGCTAATTTCATTAATTTTGTTATCACTTTTTTCTTTGCATATAAAAATTTGATTTAATAGACTATTAAAAGAAAATATAAAATAATAAAAATTGATCCTGAAATAAATTCAATTTATTGATCTTCATAATTATCTAAATCATCAATAACCATATCGTATATATAATTAAAAATATAATATGTATCATTTGTGAAATGAAAAGTTTATAAAGTTGTATTATCATAGCTTTTTCGAATATTATCATTGAATGATTACAATAAAATATTAAATTAATCATCAGTTATTTATTGACTTGTTTTGTAGTTATTGATTATTTTATATTATTCATCGTATGTATTATAATTAAATATAATTTATGCTTATCTTTCTAACATCTTAAATATTATTTAATTTTTATTAATGATAGACTAGTCTTATAATTGTTTTGTAATAAATAAGCTTAATTTAATTGCACAGATTCTATGAAATGAGATTTAATCTAAAATTAAATTGATAAATTTATCATTTTCTTTTATGTGATTATAAGCTTTCAATGAGTCTAAAATAATATTTATAATTAATAAGATTATTACGCACAATGAAAAATAAGTAAATTTTTTAAGTGATCCAATAGTGAAATTTTAACTAGTAATTTTATCAAAATATTAGAATGTATCCTTTAGAGCATTTAATTATTTTGTAAAAGTATAATTACTTAATTATTCATTAATAACTTTAGTTTTTTATTTTTAATAACAATCTCTAAAATTCTTATTATTTTAAAAATCAAAGTTATCTTCATCTTATTCTTAATTAATTATCATTTTCCTTTCAAATGCAATTTCATCAAACTCTTTTTCTACTTCTTATAAAATATCATCATCATCTTATTAAATATTTATACTTTAAAATTCAACTCTTGTTGTTAATAAATGTTTTTTTGGTTATCTATCAGTTTGAATCTTTAATAATCTTGAAGAATTCTCAAAATCATAAGATTGAAATTTCTATTTTGTAACATTAATTGAAGATATTTGATTTTCTTTTTCAACTATTATTTATTTGTCAATTTCCAATTTATTTAGATAAAATAAATGATTTTTTAGATTTATTTATTTTATTTGATTATCTAATTCATCATCTTAAATAGGCCTTTCAGAATTTATGTCATCTATATCTCTTACAGGAAAACTATAACTTGATACATTTTTATGACTAGAATCACTTTTTTTTGTTAAATAAGTTGAAAAATATTAAGAAGTTGTTCTCTAATTATATTCTTAATGATAATCTTTTAATTCAATAACAAAATAACCTAAAGCTCTTTTTCCAATTTATATCTTTCTAAAACTTAATGAATATGACATAACTAATTTAATTCTATTGGTTTTCTATTTTTCACTAATTTAATCTAACATTTATTTAATTGAATTATGATAATTTTAATTTAAAATTGTCCATTCAACTCCTTCGACCATTAATTCTTTATTTTAAGATCCCGATTCTTCAAGTTCAGATATTTAAATAGATTTCTCTGTTTATTTTGAAGTTTATAAATATGTTTTTTAAGACATAAAATTTGAAAATGAAAGGATTTAGTTTATCGATGAATTATATTATTACTTAATTAATTAATTTGTATTAAATAGACAATTCAAATGATTTTCTGGATATTACCATGAAGATAAAGCATCTTAAACAATAAAATTTTAATGCTTCTCTATTGATTATTTTAAAATTGATATTTAATCTTAAATATTTTCAATATAATATTATACTAAAGATCCTTTTTCAATTAAATCATTAATTGTTAATTTTTTAGTATAATTCTCAAATTAAGTAGATTATTAAGTGAATTCAAAAAATTCCTATGTCATTCCATAAAGTTTTCCATTCATTCCAAATACAATACAATCATTATAATTTAAATCCTTTGTTAAAATTGCATTAATAAAATAATCATTTTCTCCTTGTAATGGTATCATATGAATATTACATGGAACAATAAAGCCTTATAAATCTTAATAAAATGTTTATTATCCTTATTAACATAACTTAGACTATCCTTTCTAGATAAAATTTTCTATTAATTAATCATGTATATTAGATAAAAAGGTTGGCATTATTTCAAAACTAGTTTTAATAAAATTAACTTCCTCAATAGAAACATTAAAAAATAAACTCATTTATTAGTAATTTGGTTACAATAATTTATTAATATTATATATTAGACTTGTTGTTAGAAGCATAGATCTATCTATCTAATGATAGTAAAATAATTACTAGTAGCTAATTAATTATTGTCTATTGTATTAGATTATCTAAATTTGTCACTTCTAAATAAATCATTAATTTTATCCTCCATTGATTATGCCTACAATTTTAAAATTTTAATAATTACTTTAATAAGATCTACTTTAGCAACACAATAATATATTTGTAATAATCTCAATGTAATAGCATCGCTTTATTAACTGTTTTTTAATTTACAATTTTTTATATCGTAAATTTTCTCCATATTTTTAGTGATTTTATCTATTCTTCTTCCAACTTATTACACTTATTTATAAAATTATTTCATTCCAAACTAATTCATTATTGTTTGATTCCAAAATTTTATTAATACTGTAATTAAAGATATTAATTAATTTTTAATATCTTCACATTCTATCTATGAATAATATGATGTGTAAATATAATTAGTAATATCAAAATTAGACTCATTTATTTTCTAAAAAGTTAATATTGCTGATTAAAAATAAAAATCTTCATTTTATTCCTTCAATAATTCTACCAAAGCCCTTAAAGGCCATTTTTTAGAAATAAAATTAGCATAAATTAATTTATCTCTTTCATTTTTACAAGTCTTTTTTAAGATACATTCAATTATATCATAAAAAGCTTTACATTTTGTGCATTTATGGTTATTTTTAAAAACAATTAATTGTATTCTAGCTTATTTATCAATTAAACATTTTTTATAAACTTTCTCTGCTAACTAACAACTAAGTATTGTTTCTGATCTAAAAAGAACTTATTATAATGTATTATTTTGCATCTATGATTGTATTGATAATATTAATATACTAATTAGTAAATAATCCATCATTCTGTAATCAGCTAATAATGATAAATTGAATAATAAAAATAATATGCTTAACTAAACCTTATTTGATGAAATTGATGTTAATTTAGATAAATTCAATAAGATAATAGAAACTAATATAATTTATTCTAGAATAAATGAAATAGTATCATCTATAAATGATAAGTAAATGGTTATAAATTCAAGAAATTTTAATGTAACCTTTAAAATAATAATAGTATTTGTAATATTTTCATTTTATGCTAAAGAATCTCCTCTTTAAAAAAATACAACAAAAAAAGTAATAATAAGTGTAATGATGATGTTGATTAATGAAATAAAGAAATAAAAGATATTTTAAGTAAAACATTATTTAATATTTAACCATAGATTTGGAATGAAAAATACATTCGGATATACATTTAAAGTGACATTAACAGTAATCATTAATAATATCCAATTTTTTGAATTATGATCAATATTTAACAATACAACAGTAAATATGCTTATTGCTAAAGATAAATTATAAATGAGTAATAGAAATTGAATATGAGGAAAGTAATTTTCCGGAATTAAATTAAAAACAAATGTACTTTTCAAGAGTGAATAAAATGTACTAAAATAAATAAAGTAGATGTTTACACAATTTCTGAGTTTGATTGAAAGTGTTTGCCTAAATTAAACAGTTATGCAAAATACAAGAAATTTGTAAATAATATAATTGATTCACTCATATTGGCTTGATCAAAGTGCAATAAGTAATGAAAGTTTTTAGCTTTTTAAATTGTTTTTTTCATTTATTTATTTACAATATATTAATAACAAACATATTATTAAAAATCCATCAAATTTCATCCTTTATATTTGTTAAGAAGAACATAAAGTTTTATTACTTAAAAGACAAATATAAAAGCTTGATTTGAATGTCAATTTATATAAATTATGTTATATCAAATTGAAATTTTCTTAAAAAATAATGTGGAATCAAAACATGATAAACAATTCAATAAATTTAATATTAAATTTCAATACCATAGTGTTATGTAGATTGAATAATAATTATGCTATTGTTTATCTGTGTTTATTTAATTTATAATTAGCTTATTTGTTGTAATGAAAACAAATTTTCTATTTGCATCTATAATTTAGGTTGTATTTTGTTGTCAAATTTACGAAAAAGAAAGAAACTTTTATTCTACATTAGGAGAATATTCAAATTTGTTTATGAATGAATTGTTTGAAGGTGAAAATTTGATTTATCAATGTAAGAACTGTTAAGAAAATGTTACATTATGGAATACAATGAATATGATTGGAAAACCATAAAAAACAGGTAAAGATTGTAATAACTATAGAATATATATTTAGATCAATTGCATATAATAAGACTCATTTTGTAGCACTCACAGATAATCATACTATAAATATTTATAATTGGTTAGATTAATCTCTAAATACTGCTTAAATTCTGCCCTTTAGTTCTGATCTTAATTGTATTAATATCATATTCACGTTTAACAACAAATTTCTTATAGATTGCTATTTTTTAAACAGATTGTATATGTATTACTTGGAAGAGTCAAGTTTAAAATTAGTTTTTCAAACATAAACCATATATCCTCTAAGAACTAATATCTATTCATTTATATCAAATACAACTAATTATAATATTTATGCACAGTATTATCTAGAATATTCAATCTTAACACTATTTAAACAATATTTAAAATTGAATCAAACATTTTTTAATGTATCTACATGGATATCAACATTTTAAGATGTTGAAATCTCTATAAAGGGAGATGAGTTTAATACATTTTATGTTCTAAATCAATACGAGATACTTTTGCTTTAAATAAATGAAAATGAGAATTTCTAAGTGTAAAACATTTTTCAAATATCTCCTCTTTCATATTAAATGACTATTTATTAATCTGTCAAGATTTATTCAGAATGTGATTAACTATTTTTAAAAAGTAATTCATCAATTAATTCCCTTTTATTATGCTCAGATCCTTTGAATAAGGAATTATATTAATAGAATCTGATGTCCTACAATATAGAAGAAAATTAAGAAATTAAAAATTTTTATGCTAATGATGAGTTTTTAATTATATAAACAAATAACTCAATTATGATAATATCAATAGAAACAAATATATTATTGAGATAAACTAAATCTTTGAATAGCTAAATTTATTTCAATAATTTAAACAACGAATTATTTATTTTTAATTAATATACTTTTGTCTATTAAATAGAAACGCCAAGATTAAGTGGATATTTCTAACCAAATCAAAAGAATGATTAAATATACATTTATGCAATAGATAATTTTGGTGTTGATATTTGTTTTGTCAATATAACAATCAAAGTATTAAATTTGGATGATTTTGGTATATACGAATTATATAAGAATTAAATTGAGAATTATTACACATTGGAATAGAAAAAATTTGTATAGTAAATTAAAAATATCTATGGATCTTTGCTTGATATTTAATATAATTAGGATAGTTATAATTTAGGATATTTCAAAAATATAACTTTGCTAAAGATTTATGAGTTTAATTAGGACTTTTAAATGATGAAACTTCTCTACATAGATACTACATATGTAGTAGGAATTTCAAAAAAAACGATGACAATATTCGCAATGGTGATACCTACTTAATTAATTATAAAAACATAATTAGACTTAGACGTTGATGATAATAGAATTTTGAAAGATATTCAATTAGCTTACTAGTTTTAAGGATAACAGATAGTATTAATAATAGGAATTAATTGTGATTCTAATACTTTACTATTTTACTAAGCAACTTTATCTTAGAATAGTATGACAATTTTATAAAATTCTAGTTTGCAAACTTTTCATTTTAATCAATATTTATTATCCTTTAACTGTTACATTTTATAATTTGATAATAGAATACTATTATATTCATTCAATAATTATTAAGTATCTAAAATTGATTAAGAGACAATCGAAATATATTTAGGAGTATAAATTGATTTTAATCCTTCTGAAATGGTTATGGATTAACAACATTAATCTTCCATTCTATTTGTTAGTAATAAAAATAGTTTTCTAATTTTTATCATTGATTTTAATCTTAACATAATTCCATAAGCAATATATAATGTGAGTTATATTATATAATAAATAAGTATTGTGAATTAGAAATTGATATTAGCATATAAATGCAATCAAGATATTTGTTTTGATGTTTGGAATACATAGAATTTAAGAACAGCATTCTCTGAAAAGCGATTAATTAGTGTTACTAAACAAATAGATATTAATTGTTATTCTGATAATTAATTTTATTATGCTAAAATAGATAAGAATTAAGTTCTAGTATATAATCCATTGTTATCATATCATCAATCTTTGTACACATCTATCTAAATTAATGGATCTTATTTTTCTAGCACACAAGTATATGATTTTTCAATTTTAGCCTTTGGAAATTCACTATACACACTCTAACCCTTTTTTACATTTTAATACATTAGAAATACTGATTTTTAGACAAATGAATATCTTCCTAACACTATCTATAATTAGACTATAAAATCTTAATTCAGCAATTTTTCGTACATTACTAATAATTAAAGTCTCTCAATACTCAATCCATAATTAAATATATTTATTTAAACCATAATTATCACAATTGAATTTGGATCTCCATTAAATTATACATTTACTTTTGAAAACATATCAACAATTGGATAAATTTTGTATTTTGATTTACAATCAGCTAATAAAAAACATACAGAATGTATAAGAAACTTCGAAAATTCATTGCAAGATATTAATTAAGTTTCTAATAGTGAATACTACTCTATTATTACTGTAGTTAATAATGTATTTGTACTTCAAAATTATAATCAACTTACTATTTATAATACTAATGTTTCTTTAAAAACTAATAACACAATAAATTGCTACTAATCATATGCTTATGAAAATACACTATATTCATATTGTTACAACACAACTAATTATTACATATTAAGCTTTTAAATCAATAACAATTCTATTATTTAAAATGACTAAATTATTATGTTACCAATAGAAGAATCCTTCTTATTAGAGACTCCTTTTTCAATTTTATCTGATGGTGTATTCTATCGTACTTATGATGGATAATTATCTTATTACAACTTTTATTCACAGCAAAATATAAATATAACAAATTGCACTGTAGGAGAATTTCAACCTATATAAATCAAAAATTCTAAGCATTATTGTTTAGTAGTTATTTTTTTTCTTTGTAATAATAATTTCTAAAACTTAAATTACATTTTTGCCAATTATACCAAAGAAAATTACACAATATAATTACAAAACTAATACTCTTCTATTAATATTTTTAATTTATATTTAAAAAATATAAGAGATTTTTATATTTAGTATTTCTAAATTATAAAAGTCGAAATAAAAGAAATAATGATGCTAATAACCACTAATGAATAACTAAGTTTTCTCATCTTATTTAATGTTAAAAATGGTATCTTTGATCAAAATAATATTGAAATTAAATTTTAAGATTTAATTTCTACCATTTCCTCCTTACAACACGCAAGATTATGAATTATCATCTTCCCCTAAAATATAAGGAGCTAATCTACTCATAGCACTACTAAATAAAAATTCTCGCAATGAAATTTTATTGTTAGTTTATGACCTATCAGATTTATCTTAGTATAATAGATCAACTCCCATAAGATTATAAGGAGGATATATTATTCCGTCAACTGAAACTAATTCACTAATTTCGTTTTAGTTAATTACTGAAAATAGAAATAAAGGATAGATTTTAGTTTTAACTACTTAATAGATATATCTTATAGGTTTAAGTACTTTTACATTTTCCTTAACTGTGCCACTATATTCTACAGAAAAAAGTATAAAGTTTAATTTAACAGGAGAGAATTCATATTATAAATATTTAACTTAAATTGAATTTTAATACGAAACAAAAAAAGGATGGTTATATGGATTGAATGCATTGTTAGCAATAATGTTCACAATTTCTTTAATATATTGTTGGCGTAGAAGAAAAACTTCATCAGATTTTACCCTAAATCATGATGAATGGACAGACTTTTGAGTGATATTTATATATATATAAATTTATATATACTTATATATTTTATTATTAATAAGATGTTATAATCTATTGAGAAATTATTCAAATTAATTTGCATAATAATTCACCCTCCAAATTCTTAGAAGTAATCGAATGTGTTGCATTATTTGTTTACAATTCTTAACAAAATTTAAGAATTATACTTAATTTAAGATTCAATACAAAAAACAGGATTGTTTACTAAGTATTATTTTTTATATTTAGTTCTTTAACTTTAATAATAGAAAACTTTTTTGTAATCAACACTCTTAGCTCAAACTAACTAGGAATTGTTATAATTCTCTTTTTTGTATTAAATTTGATGCTTTTGCTGTTGATCATCAAATTTGCATTTCATCATGATCTGACAACTTAAACCTTAAGTCATAAATTTCTAATTAATTATCCTCTAATACTTACTATTCCCATTATGTATACTAGTGTTACAATATATTAAAATGAATCCTTTTATAAAATATCAGATGCTAATTCAAACAAAGATTTAGGTCTATTCTTTTCAATTATGAATATAATATTTTTAATGATAATAACTGGGATTCATATTTATTTTGCTCGTTGTGAAACACTAATGGATGACAATAATATTTTAAAATTAGATTAATCAATTACTCGGAAAATTTTGGAAAATTTACTTATAATTTCAATAATAGCTTTGAAATCATCTAATCAATTACAATCATTAAGAGTCATTTTATTGCTTATTAAACATATAATATATATATTTTCATCTTTAAAATGGATAAACGAAAAATATTTTATTGTAATTGAAAGTATTTCCTCTGTTATTTCCATTGGAATTGTACTTAAATTATCATTATTGGATATTCTGTTAATATGTTTGCTAGTTGTATCGATAATCTTGTAAATTTAAGAATACGTTTTATCATTCTATATGACTACAAAATAACAAGATAATTTTACCACAATCTAGGTATTCTACAATATTCTATCTTAATTAGATAATAGAAGAATGTCTTGCTATGGGATCCAATACAAAACATGCAATGATTTTAAAAATAATAACAAATAATCATATTTGTCCAAGAAAAAATAAAAGAGCTGAGTCAATCACAGATTGTTTATTAAGAAAGATGTCTAATACCAAAGAACAATCAAATGTAAATAGGAACGTTTTAATCTATTGCTAATATATAGCAAATAATGCTCCATTAAAAGGATTAGTTAAATTAATTACAATTAAAGCAGATGATATTTATCACAAATCTTCTTATGCGAATTTGTGTACATTATTATATGATAGAGTTAAACAATTTTAATAAGAAGCTAAACAAAAAAATGGAAAAAAGAATTCTAATGAGCATTCCAATTATCTTGATGCAGAATCTGCATTTACTACTACAATGACAAATGAAGTTCTATTTCCTATTCTTAATAAGACTATAAACGCTAAGATCCAATTTTGGAGTAAATTAATAAATGGTTACGTTGATATAGACAATTTATTGGCAGAAACTCTTTAAACAACAGAAAAGATGTTGAAATGCAAATAATCAATTGAATAAAGATTTGATACTGAAAATTTTAAGTTAAAAAATGCAAAATGCACAGATGTTTTGACAATGAGGATTTTATAAATGTTTTATTCTGGAATTTATACTAATTCCTATATATCTTATTTACTTGAAAAATAAATTGAAGATTTATTAAAGAGTGAACGATTTAAAGAAGAAGAATCATTAGATAATCTCTAATTAGTTGAAAGTATAAATTTCTTATAGGTTTATTATAGATAGAATAATCATATTGAAAACAAGTTTAGTTAGAAAAAGAGGTGAACTTATTAATATTAATACTAAACAATTAAGTTAATTCTTAAATGAAAAAGACGAAGCTATTAAACATATTAAACATTGTACACAATTAATGCCCAAATTTCTAGCATAAATTCATGACAATTTAATGGATAATTATACATCTAATGGTTATTCAAAGTTAATGATACATGGAGAATCAAGTTTCTTTGAATAATTATCTGGTTATATAGAACCATGTAATATTAACTTATATAATTTCTATGATAATGAATAAGATTTCATTCTTAATATGATAATGACAAAGGTTTAATCAAAGAATGAAACCATTCTTTTTGGAATAGATGGTAAAATCTTAGGATTTACTAAATAATTTTATGAGGAAGCTTTTAAAGATTAAACTCTTAGTTCTAGATAATAGCTTTCGATTCAAGAATTGTTGATAAGAACACCATTAATTGCATTTTATATTCCATCAATTATAAGTTAAACATAAGAACTTTAATCATAAATAAGTTCATCCTCTAATTATTTACTTAATAATCTTAAATCATAATGGATTATTCCTGATAATCATATAGAATCTTTATAAACATCGTTATTAATATTATCTTAATTCAAAAAGAAGCAAGATAATTCAAATTTTAGATCTATGAAATCCTAAACTTATTCTAGATATTCTCAATTTTCTTAAAATACATAAATTGATACTTATGATGATAAAGAATTTTCAAAAGATTTAAAAAATTTAATTATGATTAAAGATAATCCAATAATATTACTACATCCTGAATATAATGATTTAATAACACGTTAAATTACTTACAATAATAACTAGATTAATTCACTTGAAATACATTATAGTTTATAATATAAGACATTAAAATTTAAAAAAGGTGAATATGGATACTTTTAATTATCAATCAAAGAATTTAAGAAATGGATGAATACATTATCGTAAAATGCACCAACTACTATGTAAACAACCTTAGATAATTAATTATAATCAGTAAATTTAGTTAGCGATAAAGGAATATAAAGTAAATCTTTTTAGACAAGTAATGTAAATTCAGAAATTTCTGAAAAGTTTGAAGCAGGTATGAAAGAAATCAACCAAGTATAATACATTAATTCAAGTTTATAACATTTTAAAGATAATAATAATAGCGCAAATTAATCAAAATTATAATCAATTTCAAATTCAAGATTAATAATTTAAAAATTAGGCCCTACTGAAAGAGGTTATGAATTTGAATAACAAACTGCTGGTTAGATGTCTTTAGCTACTAATACAAGAAGATGTAATTCAAATTTGTTTCTTTAATCTCAATTTTCCCTATAGCCCTAATACATTTAACCCAAAATATTTGATAGAAAAATATTGGAAGAAGTAAATGATATTGAAAATGAAATGAACTTTATTGAAAATTAAGGATAATTGAAAGAGGATATAGAAAATATTTAAAAAACCCCCATCATAAATGATCAGGAGGATTAACAAGAAATTGTGTAATCAAATAGTTAAAGCGAAAAAAAGAAGTCTAATCTATTAGAAAATTTTAAAAAATCATAACTAAGGAAATAAAAAGACAATTATGGTGATTTTTAGTCTAATCCTTCAAGAACATCAACTAGTTCAACATCAAAAGAGGCACTTACTATTGTACAATAACTATATGATAATAAATAATTGATTAATCCTTTAAAGAAAATTTTGATACTATTGATATTAGTTTGTTGTGGCGTATTAATAATTAATATTATCAATGTTGATTAGATAGAGAATAATTTGTTAACTTAAATTGATTAAATTAATAATGTCAGAAAACCATTAAATATCAATTATTTTTATTTTGGTGCCTTATTTTAACAATTATGTTAAATGCTTCATTCTTAAAACATATTAGAGCTAAGTCCATTTTTAGCCAATAGAATTTAGGAAAAGCTTTACAATATGTATGAATATGGTCGTGAGATGATGTTTGATCATATAGTTGATGTTCCAATATTGGCTAAAGCCATAGATATAACCACATTTCCATGTAAAATAGTTGAAAACAATAAAAGGGTTACATTAAATACCACCCTACATGAATTTTATTCCATTTATTTTGAATTAGCAGAAGATCTTTATAGAAGAAATTTATAATGTACTAAAAATTGTGATTATTCTGATCTTTACACTAATGGTTTTATTAGACAAAATTTAGTGATCATGATGGAGTTTCATAATAATTTGATTAAATAAATAACTCAAGTAACTTTGGAAACATAAAATAAAGTTAAAGGAGATTTTTTATAAATAATGCTTGCTGAAATGTGTGTAATATTATTCATAGTTGGAATTTAGCTGAAAATTTGGCTTTTTGTTGATTAAATAACTAAACATATACTATTTCTCATATCAAGATTGAATGAAATTTAAGCGATTGATTAAATATAAAAATTATCTAATATTAAATATTACATAGATGCAGAAAGTATTAATTCATGGAAAAACACAAATTTTTCAGATCTAATGTTTAAGTATTCGGAAAAAAAAAAAGTATATAAAGCTATTCTAATAAGTTAAAAAGATTCTGATAAAATAAATAATAATTACAAATCAACTACAGCTTTATATTCAAGAATCTAAAAGACTTACTATATTAACAGAATGAATGTTATTCTTACCTTTACCTTGGCCTTGACTTGGCCTTTATATTTGATGACTGGATATTTAATTCATATGTAAAACAATAATGATTTTTAACCCTCATTAGAAGTTACTTTAAGTATGGTATCCTTCAGACATAACATGGATGCTACAGTCATATTAGCTGGAATAGCAAAGACAGAAAATTTGATCTCCAAAAATAACCTGCAATATATTGATCAAACTTATATCTTGGATTTACTATTCAATCTTAAGAATAATTTATCTCCCATAATAAATAATATGGCCAATGTTGTATTGGATAATGCTAATTAAAATAATGAAAAAAGTAGATTTGATGATTTATTAAATAATGATCTATGTTTATCAAGTAATTCTACAATCTTGTCAATGTGTGAGCCCAATTTAATTTTACTCTAGTATAATAAGTAAATTAATTTATTAGTCTTTAGAAATGACGATTATAGTGATATTATCAAGAATGGAGCTTTGGGATTTGTAGCAGGCTTTATTAAATTTATAAATCAAGACTTCAACACAGAATTTACTACTCTAAATTATAATACAAACTTAACTGAAAATTTATGGGAAGTTAATACACAGTAATTTAATAATTTTTTAATTTCTTATTCAATCGATATACTATAAGTTATGAGATAGTTTCTGATCTTGCTTTAGGATGAAAATTAAGCTATAGCTTTTTAAATTATGTCTATTATTAAAGCGTATTATTTAGGGTTGGGCATTAGGTAAATAGTTTTTTAAATGATAGCATATTTTTCATTTATTCTCTAACTTCTTTTTTATGGATTTACTTGGCCTAAAAATAGATGAATTCATTAAGATAAATTTTAGTTTTGATACCTGTTGACTTGATACTGAGTGCCAACATAAGAAGTTAAGCAAAAGAAATTCATAGTTGGTTATACTCATGATTTTAAGAATTATTATTTTATGATATTTATCACATTGTATATCTAATAAACTTACACTATTATAATTTAAGCTATTAGCAAATAATTTAAATAATTTAATTTAAATTATTATTATGTCATGAAATTCAATAAATGATTTTCTGTTTGTAGAGTACTATCTCAAGTAGAAAGGGTAAGAATAAAAATGTATCTCAAATTATCAACTACAAAAAATTAATAAGTATATTTTATTGATTTTATTACAAGTAAAGTAATTAATATGAAATAATTATAATTATAACTTAGCAAATTTATTAAAGGAAACTTACAGGCTTTCTTTAAGGAATGTGGATGTGGAATACTCATTGATGAGAATAATTCTAATTAAATAATTTATGATATAGATATAATGAAAATTTTGGTTCAATATATAATAAAGATTATTAGATTATTCAAGATCTATATTAATCCTCTTAAGAAATGATAATATTCTTATTGGAAAAAGAGAGATATAATAAAAAATGAAAGTTGGGATTAAAATTATTGTAAAACACGAAGATAGAGGTAAAATAAATAAATATCAAAATTGAAGAAATATTTTAAATTCTATATTTTATTATAAGTTAGAAATTAGGAAATGTATCTCTTAAATGGATGATCAAATTTATGAAAAATTGTAAAATAATTAGTTTGATAGCTCTTAGACTGCAAATAGAAGTATCTATGCATATTTCATTCAAATTTTAAATTTTTGAATAGTAAATAAATTATTAAAATGTAAATTAATTTGTAGATGCATTAACATATTATATCATTTACTTTAGTTTGTCGAACTTATTTATCCTTTCGAATTATCAAGAAGAAAAGATAACCAAAATATTAAAAAATGATGAAAAATAAATCCACTTTTAAGTTATTTAAGCATTAAATATAATCGAGGGTATTAAAGAATGACTTATCGATTCTAAAAGGTATAAAGAATTTCTCAACACTGATTTGATTTAAGATCGCTTATTAGTTAGATTTAAATAAAGCAATATATCATTAGAATTTAAATAAGTATTTAAAAAAAGTCACTTTTTTAGCACATAGATTTTCTTTAAATAAGAAAAGTGGTTGGTATAAAATGAATCTATTAATACCTTAGAATAGTTCTTTATATATCATGATGAAAAAGATTAGAGGAAAAATGAAAAGCCACATTTGAATTTAAAATAGTAAATTAGTCTGAGAATATATAAGTAAAGTTTTAAGAATTCAGGAGTAATATCATATAATAATATTGAAACAAGGTAGAAAAATAGTTTTATCTAATGATTAAAGATAGATTCAATTAGGAACTATGTTTAATGTTATATTTGCGTATATTTAAACAAGTAAAGCTTTTTAAAAGATGAAAATAGTTTATTAAGCACATAATATATTGAATTAAAAAAGGTAAGACGGAATTGATGGAATTTATAAATAATAAGTCTCACAGTTAATCAAAAAAAATTAAAAGAAGACCTTGAGCAATTATTATAACAAATATAATTGAGTATTATACAGAATAAATATGATAAGTCAACAAATAGAAATCAAAAAAGGAATAAAAAACGAAGAACAAATGATTGAGAATAAAAATGAAAAATGAGTTCGTAAAAAAAAAAATATGAATCTGTATTGATTATATATACTTTAGTGACTGAATTGTGTGATCAGATCCAATAAAAATGTAACTTATTAAAAGTCAACGAATGATCAATTTATATAAAAAATTCTTTACAAAAACATCTTTTTTATTAAATAATGATATTTTGACTATTTGTAACGCTTCCTTATCATTTATTATAACTCTAATTAATTAAATTTTTTATACTTTTTATTTTTTGAATAGGACTTTACAACTTACACGTCTTCTCAAAATAATATAATTATTGATTAAATAGCAAGATTTTGACAGAAAAATTATAAATTCAATAATTTAGCTTTAAAAGTTTCATTATTTATAATTTAGTATATATCTAATGAATTTTTTAAATGAAAGCTGGAATATAATTTTTGAAAAAATGTATAAATGCATTTTCATTTATTCAGTTAATAATATAACCATATTATAAAGTATTTTATTTTTGAGAGAATTATTTTTAATTGTTTAAAAAAACTAAAATTTTATTAAATGTTTGAAGTTTACATTCTTTATTTTTCTTTATAATTTTAATTATCATTATTGAAGAAAATCATGAAAATTTCTTTTTATACTATCTAATAAAAATATTTTCTTGTTTTTGATCCCAAGTTACTAAAAACTCTCCGTTTTGACTTAAGTATCCATATTATTCTTAATTATCAAAAGTTATAGAATACAGTAGTTCAAGTTCGTTATTTTTTGGATTAAACCTAATGAAATTAAGATCGCTACCATTTTTACACACAAAATAATTCTTTGAACTTATAAACTAAGGCGCAAAAAATATATTACAGTTCTAAGTTTTACATAAAACTTAAAGTTATTTTGTTATAAAATATTATTAATTTTAATCTAATTAAAACAATTTAAGCTAATTACTACAATAAGATTGAAATATAAAATCATCATCATTTATAAAAAGAATTCTATAACCAAAATTTTTGACCTTAATCTTTTACTTCAAAATTAAATAATAGTTTTTCAATTATTAAACTATTTCCATAATTAAAATTGTATCATCATATCCACAAGAGATTGCTTTTGTTTATTTTTAATTTATATCCAAAATATAGACATCATTTGTATGGTCTGTTATGGTCTATTAACAAGACCATTAACAACTAACATGATCTTATTAAAAACAACTCCATAATTTTATTGTTTAATCTACACTACCTGACAGAAACATTTCTTAATTTTTCCCTATTGACACACAACAAATAGCTCTTGAATGTTAATTCAATCTCTAAATTTATTTTAAGTTTCTTAACTAAGTGATATATCTCAATGTTAATTTACTATCACATGAACCTGATATAAATAATGAGCACTTATCCATATTAAAAAAATTAAGAGTTGAAATCGTATGCAAACTACTAATTAATATTTAGATTAATTTTAGTTCTCCATTTTTAAATTAAAAAACCTTAATACTCTTACCATAAGCAACCAAAAGTAATTTTGAATTGAAATTAAAAGAAATTGAATTGCACCATTATTTATGTTTAATTGTGTAATTTGGTAGTAATTCATAAAAAAATTCAGCCTAGTTTCCTTGATTCTTATTTTCCATCAAATTTTTATATCTAATAATTTATATTTTATTTTATATATTGCTTAATAATCATCAATCATAAAATTAATTGAGTAATTAAAAAGGATCAATCTCAATTAAGAGATTTATAGATACTAATTTTTACACTTATTTTTAAAAAGATCGTAAGATTAATTAAAAAATGAAATTTTTATAATTAAAATTATTATCAATAACTTAAATATCATATTAGGGCTAAATGCTTAATGAAATATTATTGAGCTTATATATAGACTTTATTATCTTTACCTACTATTTTGTAATGATAATATAATTAACTAATAATTATAATATTTATAATCTGATAGTATTCTTAGTTAAATAAATTTCATGTCATAAAATCTTGTTCACTATTATACATTTACTATTTATTCAATGAGACTGATAGCAAAAGAGGATTTATACGTCATTATATTTTATATAAAATTAGATAAATTTAAAAATACAATGATAAGTTTTGATGTTTTAAAATTTACAATTATATATTTTTATAAATATATTTTTTGCATAAAATTTGATAAATATAGCAATACCATTGTTAGGTTTGATGGTTAAATTATGTAAAATTAAATACCGATATAAATATATTTTGCATAAAAATAGATAAATTTAAAAATAAAATGAAAAGATTTAGGAAAAAGTATTTAACAATGAAATAAAATTAGGATAACTAATCTGCTCGGTAAATTATTAATTAATAAAATAACTTCCATTATCTCAAATATTAGCTAAATTAATTATTTTTTTTATCTAATTTCAAGAAGCTCAATAAAATTGAAGTAAGAATCGAAAATTCACGAAAAAAATTAACAACCCTAATACTTGTATTAAAATATCATTTATATTATAATATAATCATTATCTATGAAAAAATTTTGTGAACAAATATAAATATAATATCTTAATTAAAACATTTCAGATTTGCTAAGAAAATTTGATAGGTCAAAGCATTCTTAAATTAACAAATGCAATATTTTAAATAATGACAATTTTTGTACCAAAATAAATTAAATATATAATTATAACATAGAATGACATTTCAGAGTATTTTATTGTTATTAATATTCTGTATATGTGGAGAAACTTAAGCTATTCCGAACTTGTAGTGTTCATGTTAATAGATAATAACTGAATAAGAATGCAGTAATTGGAATTGCTAATGGATTACAACATCTTAAGATGGAGTGATTCCTTAGACAGGATATTGTTAATAAATACCTTGTTCATAATTAAACTAATAGTAATGCTAAGATGAAAATGAGAGATGTTATTATTAAGCATCCACCAGTTAAATTTAATAGGTTTGCTATAATTTTGAAAAATGCGAAAATATAGTTTTGTCAGCTCAGTAGACTTGTTAATAAGCAAATATTAGATGCGTATCATCTCAATCGTAATAAAATAAATGTTAGGAAGCAGGATAGTAATGTTTTGGTTTAAGTTAAGTATAATGTTCAGGTAATGAAAATACAATTTAAACAATGGCAAATGAGGGATTATGTTTTTGGAATGGATCTTATTGTTAAGTTGTAAATTCTTGTTCAGATATATTGAATGAATAATAATGCATAGTGAAAGTGTTGTAACATACTTGTTATTGGACTAATGATTAATGCTTGACTGTAACGTGTTAATAATTTTAAACAGAAGAGACGTGTAGATTTATTTAAACAAATGCGAAGAGCAATTCTTTAATATAGCCATGCTTTTGGAATGGAGAGAATTGTATAAACGAAGAAACTGCTTAATTATAATAATATAATTGTGCAATAAATACAAATTATCACTATAGATGGGTTCCAATTGATTCAATAAATGGAATCTGTGCATCATGTAATACATATTAATTAAAATTTCGTAATCAATGTTAATGTTCTTAGCTTTTACAAGAAATAGAATGTAATAATGATTTTCTATGCATGTGGACAGGTTAAACCTGTTTAAAAAGGTAATGTTAGGATTTTGCTATCTAATAATAATGTTTTTAAATAAGAGGATGTTATTGGAATATTACTGCAATTCCTTCTATTTGTGAATAATATTCAACTTGTGATGAAATAAAGGGAAAGAATACATCTTTTTGTGTGTAATCATCAATTTATTGTCCAGGATCGAATGGAAATAATTGTTAATCTTAAGACTAAATGGAGACATGCTAAGATATTTATTAAAAATCTATCGAACCTAATCTATGTTATAATTCAGTAGGGAAGGATGGTTATTGTACATATAATATTTAAAATAATACATGTAGCAATATTTCAAATTGCTCATAGTTGAATACAAAACAACTTTGTAATTAATTTAGTAATACATGTATTTGGAAGGCTGGTACAACTAACTAATGTTAACAAAAAACATGTTAAGATTACAAAACCTAAATTAGCTGCACTTACATATAAAATAACATCAATAATAATGCAATTAATTTATGTAGTTGGAATTCTAATACTTTAAGATGTAATTTTTATGATAATTCAATAAATTTCGATATTAATTCATGTTATACTTAAACAGGAGGAACTCATCATTGGAGTCAACCTAAGAATGCATAAAAAGGATTGTGCTTACCTTGCAATTATTCTAGCGCATTTATTCTTAAATCTACCTGTAAATGCGCCGATTTTCTATATTATTTTGATTGTGCATCTTCTTATCCTTAATGCTATTGGGATTATTCAAATTAGACATGTTAAAATTAAAGTTGCTCTTAATTAACAAGCCAAGCCTAATGTGTATTGAGCGAAAATTGTTATTGGAATTAGAATCTTGGTTGTCAAAACTTAACATCTTTAGATTGTTCATAATTAATAGGATACACATAATAAGAATGCTTAAGCTAATCTATTCTTTGTCCTGGCATATCGAAGGATGGAAAATGCTCATCATCTCTAAATTCTTGCAATGTTAACGTTTAATATTATTAATGTTTCGGCTCTGTAGGTAATGATGGTATTTGCTAATGGAATCAAAACAATTAATCTTGTTCAGGTATTAGCAGTTGTGCTATGATTATGATTTAATAAGAATGTTAATTAGCATAAAACACTTGTTATTGGGATACTGGGAGTACAACTTGTAAATAATATAATTGCAGCTCATTATATAATATAACTTAGACTTGCAATTATTTTTTAACAAAACCCAATTAAAATTATGAAATTTAGATGTGTTCCTTAAATCAATAAACATGTTCTTAAACTTCAGACGTTGCTAATTTATCTTCATAAAATTGCTACTCATCATCAGGAAGAATTGCAAGGTGGAATTCTATTTCATCAGAAACTGGAGCATGTTAATTATGTTATACTTAATTAATAAGCTTCGTTATTATTTCTTTAATTTCCATCTATTGAAATATTCAATTCATAAAAATTATAAAATTAATATCATATAAATTATATCATTCTTATCTCCTATAATTAAATTATTTTTTAAATTGACCATTTCAAAATAATATGTAATTAAAACTAATGATATACATATTTACCAACAATTTTGGTGGAGGTATAAAGTTCAAAAAAGTTGATAAATTGTAAGATTTATTTCTGATATAATGTTTAATGAACAATTGAATTAATAACAAAATACATTGCTCTAAATTTAAGTAATCTTTAAAATTTGTTTCTAAATGGATATTAGAGGAAGTTGAATTAGTATTTAACAATATTTTTTTTAATTAAAAGTAGTATTTTAATGATTAGATAATTTATTACAATTTATTAAACAGAAAATTATAAATTATTTCTCATATAATTTTCAGGAAATTTAGATTATAATAATGGATTAATTTCTTAAATATGATAATTAAAATTTATATTTTACTAATTATATAGTCATGATAAATATAACTTTTTATAATATATATAATACTGTAATTTTGTTATTATTCTTAACCTAATAAAATGTATAGAATCTCTCCTTAGTTCGAAGTTAGGGAAGTAAAATAATAATATTAGATTTAATATCTAAGTAGACCATTCAAATAAAATTAATTACAATATATTATAATTTGAGATTAATATTTCTTTATATTTCATAACAAAAATCATTTTCTATTAAAAATTATGGAACAAAATGAAATCAATTTTGAAACAATATGCGTTAATACTATATTTTGTTTAGATGATTTATGCTAATTAGATCATTCCAGAATATATGTTGGCATTTGTATAGAATTTTTAAGACTTGAATAGAAATCTGATGATTAAGATGAATTTAAATTATAAAAATGCAATAACATAAATTGTTTATTTTGGCACTTTACATTAGAAAAATTTAAGGATTAGGAATCAAAATAAACTATCAATGGTGTTTATCCTCATAATTTATGTCGTTTGAGTTGTAAATCAAAAGAATGTCGCTTTTTACATCGAGATTGGGCTATGAATGTGTGTTTTGAAAATATTCTTACAAAATGTAAAAATAAACCAGAAAAATGTTAATTTGATCATCAAAATTGGAAATCTTTAAAAGAAAAGGGCAGAGCTGAATCAGTTATTTAATCTATTACTCCAGAATAACTATGTATTAAAGAAAATTGTAACTGCAGTGATCATTTTCCAATTTTAAAAGATTATTGTGTAAAATACTTAAAGGGTGTGTGTCCAAAAAAAAAATGTCTTAAATCTCACATTGATTGGGAAAAGATCAACCATTAAAGAAATTAAAGCAATTGTTTAAAGTCTTGTATCGTTTTAGCAGAAGAAAGAAAATAGTAAATTCAATCACATGAAAACAAAGGAGAAGTAGAATTATTATGTCAAAAACAAGAGATCCAATATTATTAAAAAATTTTTACTGAAAAGAATATAATAGATGTTTTATTCATAATGGACTTAACTGGTTCTATGACAACTTGGAAAGAAAAAGTGCAAGATACTATTTCTTAAATCATTGAAAAATTTATTAATTCAATTAATGGTTTTCAAGTTAGAGTTGCTTTTATTGGATATAGAGATGTCTGTGATGCAGATGACAAAATAATTTATACAAGCTTTACTAAAAAGATTCCAGAAATTCAAGAATTCATACGTAAGCAAGAGACAAAAGGAGGAGGTGATGCTGCTGAGGATGTAGTTTCTGGATTCGAATAAGCACTAAAACTTAATTTTTCTCATCATCCTGATAGTTTGTTATGTACATTTTTATTAGCTGATGCTCCTTGTCATGGGAGAGATTATCATAATATGATATCTGATGATTTAATTGATTAAATGCCAAAGAATTACTTTGAAAATGTATTGGAGAAATATAAAAATATCAAAAAACATAATTTCTTAATCTGTGTTAAAATAAATGATAATACAGATATGATGTTTTAAAAAATGAAAGCAGTCATACCTCTTTTAACAATAACTACTCAAAAATATCCAAAAGATCTGGATGATTTGGTTGCACTAACTTTATAAACTTCTATAACAGAATCAAATAAGTTAAAATCTCAAATTAATAATGAATTTAAATATATTAAAGCTAATTTCAAGAAATTTAGACTAGATAATCTTAATTTAGATTATGAAAATAAAGAATATTGGAAATAATTTGGTAAAAATCTGCAGGTAAGGTAAGGTACGACTGGTTTGAAATTGACAATTAACAAAGATGATCTAAATAAAGATAATAATAATACTTCTACTTATATTTTTAAGGCCTTCGATGCTATTAACAATAGGGAAGTAGTCATTAAAATTCCAAAAAATTTAGTTGACAACAATCAAAAGATTAATGATTAAGATATTTAAGAAATACATTAATAAGCAGAAATAAGATTTTTGTCTTCTTCTTTGCTTGTTAAATGGCATATTATTTTAATAATAAATTAAAAGAATATAATCTATTAAATGAGATGTAACCCCTTTTTTATGCACATCCAATTTTGTATGAATTTGACACTCCATTTTATGGTTTGAAAAAAGTATATGGTGAAACTTTCATAAAAAACAACTATAACTTTGAAAAATTCACCACCAACTCATGTTATAGCAACCCAAAAAAATATTTTTATTCAGCTTTCAGTCATTTTTCACTATCTTTTACTTAAGAACTTTTAGTAATTATGGACTTATAAGGATGTAATAATATTTTTACAGATCCTTCAATCCAAACATAAAATGGTTGGGATTCTATTTTAAATTAAGACAAAACTAATCATAGCAGTAAAGGGATTACTGATTTTAAAGGCATTTAGCACAAATAATGCAGTTATTTATGCTAAAAATTAAATTTGAAACCAATTTAAGAAAATGAAACACTAAATGAAAACAAATGCCCTAAAGATTTGATGCAAAATTTATATGGAATTTGTTATGATTGCGATGAATTTATTGAAATTAATCTTGAAAAGACTAATCAATTGAAAAATAAAAAATTTTCAATTAAATGTGATTTTTGTTTACATGAATCTTAGCGTCCTATTGAATAAGTATGTAAATGTTGTAACTATAATTACTAAACTCCAATGAATCAATAAATGAGAACATAAACAAATTTGGGGTATTGCCCTGATTGTAAAAATTAATGTTAGCTTAGAACAAAAGTATAATGTGAATATTGTAAGATATATTGTCAAAAGCATGTGAAAGAGAGATAAATAAATAATGAATCTCACTTTATATGTGAAAGTGCTTATAAATATTTAAAAGCATTTTCATGTAAAAAATGCGGGAAGCCGTACAACTATTAGACTTTTATTTCTATCGAGAATTATAATAAGTAATCATTTTAATGCTGTTGAAAACCTTAAGAATGATTCAATAATAAAAATATGAAAATATATCAAATTTTAATATTATTTACATTCTTCTAAAAAATATTTCTTTTTAAAATTTCTATTTTACAAATGACTATCTAGCTTTAACTATACTTCTTATGAGTTATACAGAACCATTTGCAGGGATGTTCTAACATAATTATAAAATTCTATATTTAATTGTGATCACCTCATAATTCTAATAAATTGTATAAGTAAAATTTAAGCAGTCTAAATTACATATCATAAGCCATAAAATTCATCAAAATTTGTCTCCTAAATTTTTATAACTCTGCTTCTATTTTATTAAAAAGAAATTTGAAATACAATACTAATTTCACTTATAAATTCATTTGAAGATTTTCTAAGTGGTAAATTTCTTATGATTATAAATTCAAGAAATTAATAATTAATGAAATTTGATTCAAAAATAGAGGTCGCCGTTTAATTAAAAGAATATTTAAATTTCTTAAAAATAATATTTCATTCTACAATTAATTCATTAACTAAACAGTCAAGATTATTAAATAAAACCTCAAAATTCCCAAACAGCAAAAATAATCCTTAAAATTAGCAATAAATCCTTATTCTAATTTAACATTCTTATTCAACATTAATTTATATCTTAAATCACAAGAAATTTTATATCTCTCAATAATAATTATATTTCATTTCCCATGTTTATTTGTTCTGAAGATTTGTGTAAATCCATTCTCCAACTCTTTTACCGCTTTAATATTCACCACTTTAAGTGAATTTTTAACCCTAACCGAAGTTTTCTGAGATTTCAACCCATTTACCTATTTTAATTTCAGCACTTCCATCGTTGTCATCATACAATCCGCCACCGCTACAAGTAAAGTACAATATTATCATTTACATCTATTCATCCTTACAAAATATAAAGTTCCTAAACAAAATTTCCCAATGGCCAATCTTTTTACCATTTTTATATTCCCCTCCATAGGTGACCAATGAAGATCCTGTTCCTTATCCATAATTTTGGCTTTACTCAATCCATTTTCCAAATTTTACCCCTAAAGATCCATTTTTATCATTATCATTGTATAATCCACCACCTCTATTATATTTATAAAGAACTTAATTCTTACATCAATTCTACACTTTTACAGCCTTCCTCACTATAGAAAGTGTTCCATCTACCAATCTTTTTGCCATACTTATAGTCACCTTAATAAGTGACTTTTGTATAAAGATTGAATTCATCGGTCAACTCGATCCAATTACCCATCTTAAAACCATTCTCATCATATAATCCTCCTCCGCTAGGTTAGATTTATTAATATTATTTATTATTACACTCCTTTTCCTAAAAAACAAATATCCCATCTTCCCATCTTTTTACCACTTTAATAATCTCCACAATGAGTAACAAAAATGTGTCCTGATAATCTTCCATAATTTTCACATAATTCAATCCACCTTCCAGTCTTAATATCCATAGTTCCTCTCTTTTCATCATCATCATATGATCCGCCACCACTAAAATTATTTCATAAATTCTTTATACATTATATCAAATCGATGAGTCACCTTGTATAGGCTATCCCAACGGCCAACTTTCTTACCTCTTTTATATTCACCGTTAAATTTGATTCTCTAACCATCAAAAAAAAACTCATCCTTCAATTCAACCCATAGACCATTCTTCAAACTTATTTCCTAACTTTAACCTTCATAAAGGTAAGATCCACCTGCACTATAATTATTTTATTAAGTAAATTCTTACAATTCTTCATATTTTGGTTCTTCACTTGGCTATATATCCCAAATACCAACTTTGATATCATTTTTGTATTCTCCATGATAAATGACTTATTAACCTATCCAAAAAGTATCGCCTAACTCTATCCATTTCCCTTATTTCTAACCTTATTTGTTATATTATCCTCCACCACTTGATGAATAATCAATAAAAATACATCTTTTTATTATTATAAATATATTTCCATAATCCGCATTTATTACCATCCATGTATTCACCTAATTCATAAACTTGTGCAACACTATTTGTATTATTGGTTAAAACGTACCTGCAATAATTTTTGATCGGTTGCTTCCAAAAGCCTTGCTTTTATCCATTCTGATTGTAAAATCCTCCAACTTCTAATAATACTTCATCTTTCCATTTTGCAGTCCATTTAAAATGCTTTTTTGAATTCATTGGATGAGTTGCCTACCATTTTAGATATTTTATCTATTCTAAATTAGTCAAAACTTCTGGTCTAAAAGAAGATGAATTCATCTAATCTCTATTTTTTATAAACGACTATTTTACGTCCTAATATTCTCTCCATCAATATAGTATTTGACTGCCTTATCTCTTATTATTTCAATTTATAATCTAGTTTTCATTAATAAACTTTAAGTAGCGTAATATATAAATGATTCAAAATCTAGATAGACAATCTCAGAAGTATTTGATCGATCCTTTGGTTCTGGTTTTCTGAAATTGAAATTATATAACTATACCCATAGAAGATTAACGAATCTAATGCTTGATGATTTTAAAAATTCATTTTTACTTAAAATATTAAAGTAGAAATTTTAAATGAACAAACTTATAATTAATTAAAATGATTACGTTTTAACAGATCTTTAGTATATTTAAATAAACACGGTATAAATTCTTTCTCATTAATTCATAGATTGGAATTGATGAAAATTTCTGTGAAAGTTCTCAATTATTTAAATTAGCTCAAAATTAATAGAAGGATTATTTATATATAAAGAATGTAGAGGTGAAAATTTTATAATTAATGCTGTAAAAGTTGAAACTCTTAACAATTACTTATTTATACATTTAAACAATTTTGGATTATTTTTCTGCTCAAAAATTAATCTAAAATATAATGAACATGTTGAAGATAATTCTTAACTTTTTCCGTTCTATTTTATCATTAAGGTTTGATGAAGTTTTACATTTTATTGGCATATCAAATCATTTTCAATCAAAAAATTCAAATTTTCAATTTAGGGCTTCTTAAAAGAAATTTACTTTGGATTATTTTAAAATTAGCTTTCTACATGAAAATAACCTTTTTTTTATTTATCATGCTTACTAACTTAATTTTCAATAAAGTAAAATTGTTGGAATATACAGTCAGCCCTGATTTTAGTATATAATATATATTAACTTCTTTAAGTAAATTTGATTGATGTGAATGATCTCTCTGTAATAAATCAATTATTTATAATAAAAGCTGTTATAATAGATAGGTTATTAATATAATATATAATAACTGTAATTTAAATACTTAATTGAATTAATAAAGTTCTACACCTCTATTGATTAGATATTTTAATCTAAGCACAGAAATAATAATATAGATAAAAAAAATTTAAGACTTTAGATTTATATTATAAACATTAAATAAAAATTAAAGACACTAGATTTTAAAATTAAAAAA
>JPFM01000111.1:263601-285051 GCA_000733375.1 Paramecium sexaurelia | reverse complement strand
TCTTCCTTATTCAACAATTCGATGATCATATGAGTTTTGCTTTCGTTTTTATTTGTCAATTCAACCAATCTTTCTTAATACTACCTTAAGATGTTCAGAAAGTGTTATTATTATTATTTTATTTAATTCATTAATATTACAATTCACCTAAATTTATTTACTATTAATAAATCGTAAACATTTAAATAAATCAAATGGTAATATATATTCAGAAATTCTCAATCCTGATTCAAAGACTAGAAGATCAAACAACTATTTTCTATATTTTTATTTACATTTCAAATAAATTATATTCATTAATGGATTTTACAAACTTAGTAATGAAACTTAGATTTTATAAAGATAATAAAATAAAATGATAAATATTTAAAATTGAATAGTGTTGATTTAGATTATGAAAATGAAGTCATTTTATATATGGATTGATATTTTAATGAACAAGTTAATTAAATGAAATTTGTAAGATCAATCATTTTTCTTTTAAATACTATTTAATTTCATTTTATTCATTATGATTAATATCTAATAATTAGATCATAGAAATGTTATTTAAATAAATGTAAAAATTTGTTTTTGATAGATTTTGCTGAAAAATTGTATTTTATTTTAATAGGTTTTTATTTCAAGTGAATAAATTACCATGAAATCTAAAGGAATGATTTAATATAATTATAAATTAGAAGAGAAGAAAGTATAGATATCAATAGTAAAAAATGAAAAATAGAATATATTGCTAATTGAACATAGAATGGTATTTTTTTGATTGAAATTATGCTGAAAATTATAATAATATAAAATAAATAATGCAAACCCAACATTTAGAAGAAATAGGCTTAAAAGATCCAAAAAAGATAGGAGAGGGGTCATTTGGTTAAGTGTATAAGGGTGTTTATAAAGGATAAGTTGTGGCAGTTAAAGTAAAGTTTAAATAGTGATAGTTCAAAGATAATTTAAAACTCTTTTCTCTCCGAAATATCAATCCTAGAATAAATAGATCATCCAAACATTATAAAATTACTTAAGGTAAGACTATTTCTAAAATTAGGTATTCAAATTTGGTAATATGACTTATTTGGTTATGGAATATTGTTCAGGAGGAACACTTAGAGACTACATCTAAAATCAACTTACAGAAGATGAAATTATAGAAATTATGAGATCTTTATTTTCAGCAGTAGAATATTTGCATGGATAAGGAATAATCCATCGAGACATCAAACCTGGTATCTTTATATGGATATATATTAATAGACAATATTTTAATCAAAAATAAAAATGACTTATCTACCATTAAATTAGCAGATTTTGGATTGAGTTTTTAATATGATGCTGAGATTTAATATTATTAAACCGTCTCCCATCAGTGTGGAACCTTTATTTATATGGCACCAGAGTAAATCCTTAATTTGTCCTACAACAAAACTGTAGATACTTGGTCATGTGGTATTGTTCTTTATATGCTCTTATAAAAGAAACATCCATATTATCCAAAATTATCTACAAAGATTTAATTTATATAGAATTTTCCTAACATTTAATATGAAGAACCTAATAATGCATCATCATTAACTAGAGATTTCTTGAAACGACTTTTATGTTATGATCCTCATCGTCGTTATACAGCATTGCAAGCCCTTTCTCATCCATGGATAACAAGACGCTATTAAGATAGTATTCCTATGGGATTAAGAGAATTTGGAATCTGTAAATAATTACAAGAGAATATGATCTAGTAACTCAAAATTATTATGTTCATCTAATACTTAATTAAGATTAGTGAATAAAATCAATATCGTAATAGATCAGAAAGCCAATAAGAAAGTTAAACTTATTCAGAAACTTCTATCAACAAATAAATACATCATAGTAGAATTAAATTATTAAGACCTTTAGTTCTAAAAAATCAAGCCAAATTTGAGTAAAAGTAAGAAGAACTCAAAGGTAAAATAAGATTTTCTTAATTATCAGCATTATTGACTTAATAAAAAAGTGAAGAATAATTTCCATATTAACCACCAATACAATAATAGATCATAAATAAAATATCATCATAACCAACACTGGATTCTCCTATAAAGAAATATCGCCAAAAACACAAATTTAGTATGGATTGTGGTAATGATATCCAGACGCTTTAGATGATATCATCAATCTCTCCTATGAAAGGTGATTCAGAACATAGTAAATTAGAATCACCTAAAAAGTCATTTAGAAAAACTTAATCATTTTAAAGATTGACACTGCCACAATTATCTGAGTCAACCTAAAGTTCTATTAGTCCTGATAAACTTATAAAGAAAGAATCAAAAACACTTGTTTTAAGAAAATCATAATCTACTTTATAGATTTGTTTAAGAAAAATTTAATAGGCAAATTAATTATGCGAATAGAAGACAACAATTAGATAGAGGATGGAAACTTATGATTAAAAGAATAATAGTTATAGAACTATGCAAAAAGCTAACTCTCTAAATTCATCAACAATTTCTCCTAAAAATAAACTTATTCAATAAATCATCTAGTAGTAATAATAACTTATTCTTATATAAAATAGAAAGAAATAATGACAAAATTGATTATAATTTTTATGAATATATATTTTAGAATGTTAATTTTCTTTATGGATATAATATATTATAAATAAATAATTCATTTATTTCCTAACAAAATGTATATCAGATAAAAAATTAAAGTTAATCTTTTTAATGCCCTATTCAATTTCGATTTTCCAGTCCTTCTTTTAGATTGATATATTCTAATTTTTTTAGAAGTAGGATAAAAAATAGATCTATGAAATTTATTAAATTAATTAAAATCTATCTTTTTATATTCATTAAGATTGAAAATGATTTTAATAAAATACAAGAAGAAATAGTTAACTTTATTTAAAAGAAAAAATTACAACTCCTTTTTGATATCAATAAATTTTGATAATGATAATATTTCAAAGTTTTTATGTTTTATTTTATTATAAATATATTTATTATAAAATTGTAATGTAATTCCTAGAAAAGTTAATGAACACCTTTAAAAACATAGCAAATACTGTTAAAAGTATTCAAACAAGAAATCAAAGTATGGAAAAATTTCTTATTGAACCTATTATTATTTGTTCAGAGTGCCAGATTGAAACTTACTAAGTAATTCATAATGATCTAAAAAAAATGAAAAAAATAAAGTTAGCCATCAATTAAGAAACATAAACTGATGAGATTCCTGTTTAAACACTGAATCCGAATACTCTTAACTTATAATAAAACAAGAATTTAAATATGGCAGAATATTATAAGGATAATTCTAAGAAAAAGAAAAAAATGATTAAGCATTCTTCAAAATAAATGGCAGACATTGAAAAGCTAAGCTAAATTTCAGATAAAACAGAACCATCTCAATTTTCTTATTGTTAAAATAATTTTTTATTTTCCTTAAAAAAAAATGAAGAGGAATTTTAAAATTAAAAATATAAAAACTATTAACCTACTAAAGAATCTTAATTTAAACATGCAAGATCAATCATATTAAAAAATTATATTAAAAATATAAGAGAATAACTCATTTAAAAGAGATCTTAAATATAATCAGTATAAGACGATTGAGCAGAAATTTTAAACATTTTAAAGTTAATTTATGAAAAATTATCTAATTTATTTAAAAATATATTCACTTATATAATATTTATAGTAATACAATGAGTGTATATAAAACAAAAATATTGTAATACTGATGATATTTTTCTATTACTTCTATACCTACAATTTCATAATAAAATTAGAGTTTAATAAGATGAAGATTTTATTTTTAAGAATTAGTTTTTTAATACTTATATATTTTGATATAAAACGATTATTTGTTGACCTTCTAATGACATCTAAAGATCTAAAATGATCTCAAATTTTTCTCACAGATGATACAAATACAAAGAGTTTAAAAACATGAAATTTGAAATCATGTTCGATAATCTTTATATCTAAATCAATTGGTCAGTCAAACTGATTTATTCCAAATTTTGTATATCCAGACACCAGTTTGCTTATTGTATTAATTCAAAACGAATTTTCATTCTATAATTAATAATCTTTAAAAGATTTATAAACAAATTATTTTTAGAGCATAAAGTTTTTAGAGAATAGGAAATAAAATCTATTCAAGCAGTATAGTTTTTATTAATTTGACTGTTTAATAATCAGACTTTTGATTAATTTAACTTCTTTATTTATATTTATTATTTTATATATATTAAATATAATCTATTTTTTGAAGTTAAATATTTTATGGACTTTTGAATAGAAGAGAGCCTTTTTGATCTTAAATATTCAATTTCAATTAAAATAAAAAATAAAAATCGAAATTCGAAAACAATGAAAAAATGTAATAAGATCAAATTAATTTAATATTAGCTGTCTACGAAATAAAAACTTCTCCAAAATTGTCTGATTATCTATTTTAAAAAATAATGATTTAGAATATAATATTGAAAGAATAGCCTAGAAGGATAAATATAAAAATAAAAAATTCTTTAAAAGGATGAAATTAATAAAGTTTTTTAGTAGTTTGATTTTTATAATAATAAATGAGGAATATAAATTTATTTTTATTTTAATAAACAGTGAATATAATTAATAATAAAAATTAAAATTATGGATAGATTAGATGGTTTTGAGTAAAAAGAGCTTTAAGAAAAAGAAAGTAGTTTTGGAAAACTAATTAAAATAGACGGATCATGTAATTAGATATATATATAATTTGCAAAGTGGTTGTTGTGGAATCGATGGTGGAATTAGATATTTATGAGTTAATAAAAGTTGGCTAAGAAAATATTATCGGTGAGATCATTAAATTGGAAGGTGATAAAGCATATGTTCAATGCTTCGAAGATACTTGTATATTATGACAAATATGTTAAGCTAATTTGAGAGTGGGTGATTTAGCTATGAGAACAAAGACTCCTTTATAAATTGAATTAGGACCAGGTAAGGTAATATTATTGATTGTAGGAATATTCAAATAAATATACGATGGACTTTAGAGGCCTTTACAACAAGTAGAAGAGAATAATACATTTAAATATTTACCATAAGGCGTTAAGATTCCAACTTTGGATTAAGATAAAATTTGGGAATTCTATCCTTCTTTAAGTTTAACAGTAGGTTAAATGATATCTGGAGGTGATATTTATGGAGAAGTTTTTGAAAATGATCTGATTTCATAACATAGGATTATGGCACCACCCTAAGTATAAGGAAGAATCACTTATATTGCCCCTGCTGGTGACTATACTTTATAAGATAAAGTATTAGAAGTAGAAATAGATCATAAAAGATATTCATATGGTATGAGCCATCTATGGTCTGTAAGATAATCAAGACCAATAGTTGAGAAATTAGAATGTAATGAACCACTTATTTCTGGATCAAGAGTTTATGATGGCCTCTTTTCCTTAGCATTAGGGAGTGCTTGTTGTATTTCAGGCCCAGTTAAAAGTGGATAAAAGGATATCTCTTTTTCATTAGCATAAAATGCAAATACTTAATGTATGATTTTTATAGGATTTGATGAAAATTGTAATGAAATGGCAGAAGTATTTAGTGATTTTCCAGAGAAATCAACATAAGGAAAAAATAAATAGATTAAAATGGATAATCGTGCATTTCTAATTGCAAATCCATCTCATGTAACTTCAGGAGCAAGAGAAGCTTCGATATACACAGGAATAACATTTGCTGAATATTTTAGAGATTAAGGTTTAAATGTTACTGTGATAAATGATTCTTTTTCTAAATGGGTTGATACAATTAGAGATATTTAAAGTAGAATAGGTAATGTAATTACAGAACACGATTATCCCGATTTTTTGACACAAAAATTGGATTCAATTTATTCTAGAGTAGGTAAAATAAGATGTAGAGGATCACCAAATAGAGAAGGATCAATATCTTTAATAACATCTGTTAATTCAACAGAATTAGTATAATTATTTCTTATATCTTTAAGGATTTTACAGATCCTGTAACAACTGCCACTCTTAAATATTCAAAGGCTTTTTGGGGAATGGATCCTCTGTTGGCTAAAAAAAAGTTATATCCATCTGTTAATTGTTTAAAATCCTATTCTGATTATGAAAACAATTTAAAATAATATTACAATAATCTTGATCCAGAGTTTTTACAATTAAGATTAAAGTTTAAATAAATATTATAAGAAGCGTAAGAATTATTGAAATTTAACAAAGAAGAGCTTCAGATAGAGTAACTTCTGACTTTGAATGTAAATTTATATAATTTATTATTAGGTTTCAAAAATTATTAAGGATGACTTTATATATTAAACTTTCTTTCATCCTACCGATTATTACAGTCCATTTTAAAAAACTATTTCTATGATGAAATGTATCATTTTATATTATGAATCTGCAAAATTGGCTATCTAATAATATTAAGGAGATGATAGCAAACAAAATTGGGATATTTTGCTTAAAAAAACTAATTAAATCACTATAAAATTGGCTTAAATGAAATTTGTTGTATTATTCTTTATTTATTTTAGTTCCCTGATTTCCCTTCAAAATAAAATAATCAGTTTGAATCATTAGTTGAAGAAATCAAGAGTGTATTTTAGAATTTACAAGGAGAATGATTATACAATATAAAAAATATTCAATTATTATTTTTTTATAAAAACTTAGTTTTAGAAAATACATCTTTAAATTTTGAATTGAATTTTAATCACTAATCAAATACTTGTATAGATGGATAATTAACAGGTTAAATCTATCTTTTATTAGAAGATTGCTCACCTATCAAATAAGAACTACATATTTGATTATTTGGATGAAATCTATATTCCAAATTATATTATTTATATAAAAATTAATTTAATTGTAAATCTAATACTTTATAGAGATTTCAATTATATTTAAATGTAAATATAGATTTATAAATCAATCTAAATCACAAATGAATGTATTTATTAATTGATCAAATAGCATATTTAATTATACGAGTTAAGAGGATACTTAATGCACTATATAATACTTATAATTAAACTTTTTATTTTGCTATATTTATAAAAATTTAGATGGAAATTTGTGAATTATTTAAGGAAACTGTATAATATGTTATGAATTAAAGCTTTAAGAAGAAGATGATAATAAGAGATAGTCTATGATGTTCAATGTTTGCCGAAAACTTGGTAGAATACTACCTTTTCCGTCTGTAGTCACAATTTTATAATAAAAGCCTAATATATTAAAATATTTACTAATAGCCAGTTAATTAAATGATAATAGTGTAATTACTTTAAATATCAATTATTTAATAGGCTTTAATGATGCTTTAGGCATTATAAGACAGATACTGCGATGAAAAGTTATTTGTAAAACTTTATTTTGATTGTGTGACAAAATGTTTAATAAATTAGGAGAGTAATCTATAAAGTGTAAAATTTGCTAGTTTATAGTTTATTTGTTATAAATAATGAGGCTAAATTAAGATATTTTTTATTAGAGAATTCTAAATACTTAATAAATAAAATATAAGAAGTTTTTCTAAATGAATAAAGTGTATGTGTAATAATAAATAACTTTTTTAAAAGTTATATAAAATACAATACAAATTTTGATTTACTTAATTCATGTTTCTAATATGCTTTAGAAAAAAGAAATGTATGGACATTACTTAGAGATATCGATTAATAATTCGAAATTGATATTGAAAATTGTATAGAAATAGCCTTATAATAATAGAATTAGTAATATTAAGTTAAGTAATGAGTTCAAAAAATCTTGATTTTTAGATACAAAATGATAAAAACAAAAGCTAACAATTCAATTATTCTGGTTTAACTAAGACTGAAATGAAATAATAAATGCTTGAAGAATGGTTATTCTAACCTAGTGAAGTTCCATTACTCGTAGCTAATCATCCAACAATGGATTAATTGTAAAATGATATTTTTAAATCAAATACATTGCTTGAGATGCTATTATCATTTATGTTATTTCCTACTAAGTATCCTTAAATCACATAAAACGTATATAATCATGTTAAAATTTAGAAATTATCAAATATTTATGTAGATCTTTAATTTTCTGATCCACCATCTTTTAGATAATTAAATATAAATGTTTCCACAGAGGATAGACCTCTAATATAATTTAGAGCATTTCGCACAATGCAAGCATTAACTGATAATAGAAATAATTTTCTTTTGGCTAAAGTTAATTCAGGATATTACTAAATAGCTTATTCAATGATTCATGAGTGTCTAAAATAAGATTTAGTTACCATAATCATCTGTCCTGAAATCCTTATACAATATCTTACTTTTCTACTTTATTCAGAGCCATAGATATCTACATTCTATTTAATTTCTTATCATTTACCCTTCAGATTAATGCTTTTTTTTGATATTCCCGAAATATCTCAATTCTTTACTTAGATTATAAGTTTTATGTAAACTCCTTATTACAAATTTGATCCTTAATAAAACATTTTGCTATGGAGATATTTTTAATTGACAAATTTTTTTTCAGATTTATTGGAAACAACATTATTTGAATAAACAGTACTAGATAATATAATTACTAAAAAGTCAACTGATTCATATAGGCCATCTAAATTTGAAGATCTATAATAAAAACCTGACTTTTCACCTTCAGAAATTGAAAATTAAATCATTTTACCTGAACAAAAAAAGGTTGCTGAAGAAATTGATGAAATTAAGATTGATTTAGATCTTATATTTGAATACCTTCCTAATAAATGCTAAAAAACTTTAAAGCTTTTTGAAAGAATGCTTTAATAAGCTACAAAAAAGGCAAATATCAAAGATTAACATAGAATGACTATGACAACATATCTACCTAAGCCTATCCAAACTGTTAAAAGTAATAGACTTTAAGAAGTAGAAACAATAAATTCTAGTCCTACAAGGAGAAGAACAATACTTGCTCCAAGACTAGTTTAATTACTTGATAATAATATAAGATATTCTGTATAATAGAATAATTCTGAATATTAAACTCAATATCCTTCCTCTAATAATACATCAAGAAGTTAATTATAAGCTCTTACTAATCCAAACAATTTATTAGGGGTTATCACTGAGTCGGTTAAAATTGAAGCTAATAAGCCATCTTAAGATGTCAAATAAAAGCCTATGTATTAGAGAATACTTGTCAAAAGACCAACATAAATGATAATGCTTTACAATTAGTATTAATAAAGAAGCATGAAAAGGTTAAGTCAATAATCTTCTTTAATCAATGTAACAGACTCAATAAATAAGTCTAAAATTTAAAATTCATCAATCTTAAATAAGTTTAATCATTTAGTAGGAGCTATAAAAGCTAATGAGTCTGAAAGAGAATTTAATATTTATCCTCCTGAACTTAAAGATTAGTAAATTAGTGACTTTGAAAGAATAGCATTGGATGAGTAATTTCAATAATTGTGTTAAAGAAATGAAAATTATACAAAAGGTGTTTTATAATGCATTTATGATATATTATTGATGATATTAACCCCAAGAAAGTTTATTTTATCAAACAATTAATCAATTTAAAAACCAGAATATTATCTTAATATTATTCTTGGAGATAATAAGTAATAATTTATTCAAATAATAACATAAAATTATTTATTAAAATAAAAATATGGGGAGGAATACTAATGTACTCATATAATTGCTGGGAGAATATATAATCTTATGCTTAACTAAACCTTTGATAAAAACATATCTTTTAATTTTTAAGAACACTTGATATTAATAGTAAAAATATTAATAACATAACTTCTTTCCTAATAAATTTAAATAAGGACTCTAGTTTTACTTGAAAGTCTTACCTTAATTCTTGAAAAGACAAAGTAGAAATTTTTATCTTTAATATCAATATCATTTTGGCATCTCTTAGTTGAATCCTGTTAAATTCATCATCTAAACTCATTTTTTATGAATTATTTTATAAGAATATTAACAATCACCTTTGTTTATGGAAATTAGATAATCTTATAAAGAGTATTATTAAAAGTGAACTTTTTATCCTATTTTAAAGATATGCCTTTTCTGATAAAATAATTATTTTTGATTTTATATCTTATTTTTAAATATAAACAAGATGAAACGTAAATATTGAAATTATAGATTTTTTAAATGTCTACTTGGAATATGTTGTTAACTCAATACAAAAGGTATTAATTTACTTTTATTTTAGCGAAATTAAGTAAATAGACTCTTAATAATTTAAAAACACTCTTAAATTTCTTAAACCAGATGATTTTCTTTATATTGAATCTTTATTTAAGAGTAAAGAAATGAAGAAAAAAAAATTCTTAATTCATTGATGATATATATATATTAATCACTTTTATAATAGTAGGTTAATCTTTTATAAATATGGTAATTAAATTTTTATTTTTAATATTTTAATTCTAAAACTTTAATCGTAATTAATAGAATCATTCTAAATAGGTTTAATTCATATCTAATAAATTCCATCATATTTTATTTTCTCATAAAATATGACTTTTATTTATTGGATTTTAAATTGATTTTCATGATTTCCTATTTAAGATACAATAAAATCTTAAAATTAATTTATGAAGGTTATGATAATTTCTTATTTGAGTACAGAAATAATATTAAATAGATATTTTTTATTCATTTTTCAAAATATCTATGGACTAATTTTGTTATTCATCTTTATTCATTTGTTTATTTATAATATTCTAATAATCAAAAATTCAATTCAAGATGAATTATATCGATTACTCGGAAGCTAGACTTTCATTTATTGGAACAAGAAAACATATTTTTAAAGATAAACAATATCACATTAATGTATTTGATGATTTTTTATTAATGGGAATTGTAAATACAAAATTTATGGATTATAGATTCCTAACTCATAGAATCCAAAGTACATTATAAAATTCAACATAAATATTAAATTTAGGTGGACTTTGAAAAAAGCAAAACATGGTTGGATTTTAGAAAGCTTTTATTTTCCTTACAAAACAAGTGCAAAATCAATATTTGGAAATAATGATGATCTTTAAAAGTATACTATAATCAAATAGTTTTATAGATTTAAGGAGTTTATGAATCTAAAAGTCACCTTTGAAAATATAAATGAAATATATTCATAACTTTAATAAATAGGAAAAGGGAGTTCTGGAAAAGTTTTCAGAGCTGTGCACTCGATAGAATAGAAGATTTATGCTATAAAAACAGTATAAAAAGGATAAAGTAAATCACAGTAAGAATAAAGTTAAGTATTATAAATGTTAAATAATTAAAGGATGCTTTTAAAATGGAGGTTTCTATTTTAAAATTATTATCCAAATATCCAGATAATTTTATAACTTTAAAAGAAATCTATGATGGTTAAAATAAGTAATGTTTGGTTACAAGCTTTCTAGAAGGTCCAAGTCTAAATGAAGAAATTGAAAGATAAAATGTAATATATTTTGTAAGAATTCTTAGTTAACGATTAAAAAAAGATTCTCAAAATTAGAAGTTAAGATTATTATGAAGAAATTATTGATTAATCTTGCAACTCTACATTCACATAAAGTATAATTATTTTTTAATAAGATTATTCATAGAGATTTAAAACCAGAAAACATTATGTTAAAAAAAAGGGAAGATTTTTCATCCTTAATTTTAGTTGACTTTGGATTAGCTACATATGAATCTTTAGAAATGTATTTTCATTTTAATTAATTAAGGTGGTTTTTCCCAAAATGTGGAACTCCTGGTTATGTTGCACCTGAAATATTTACAGTCAAGCATCATAATTAATATTCAACCAAAGTAGATTTATTTAGTTGCGGATGCATATTTTATAAACTTTTAACAGGTAATAATATTTTCTAAGGGTAAACTTTTGATGAAATTCTTAAATAAAATAAAAAATGTTCAATCGATTTTAATATCTAAATCGACGATTATTATATTAATGAATATTCAATAGTAATTATTCAGCTTAATTAGAATCTCTTATAAAAAATGTTATTAAAAAATCCAATTAATAGAATTAGTGCTTTGGATGCATTAAATCATCCTTTTTTTAATGATTTTTATGATGATCAGCCATTATCATTAAAATCATTGTAAATCAATTAGGAGTTAATAGATGAAGAAGAAATCAATGATGAAAAAAGATAAGAAGAAAATTTTGAAATTTAAAAACCCAAAATAAGCAGAAAATGTTAACTTATGAAGGATTTTTCATTCTTTTAATAAAATCCTTAACAATAGATGTTTTACACATAATAGTTTATTGAGTATGATCGTCTTCCAGGCTTAAGATCCATTTAGGTCACTTAACAGTCTTAAGTTTTTATTAAATGATAGTATGATACAATTTAATTCTATGTTATGTGTTAATTTATATATTCGAAATCATAAAATATTGAAATACTTAACAAATCTATAATGAATACAATTCTTGAACAAAGAAATGCAAAAGATAAATATATTTTCTTCATATTAGAAAGATCTTAGATTCTAAATAAAACAAATTTTTCACAGCTTAGAATGAAATATATGAACCAAGCAATGCTAAATTCTTTTTTGATATTGATACAAAAAGAGACTTTTATTAGATGAAAAAATAAAGATCTATTATATTTGTATAAAGTTAAATTAATATTTAGGCATTCATATTTAGAAGATAGAAAGTTAAAAATTATTGTTTAATTGATATTTGTCAGATTTATCTTCGAGAAAATTATTATTTTTACTAAGCATGCATCTTGAACTATATACATACTTAATAGTTTAGTTCCTTATTTTGGATTTGAAACCATATAATGCATCTAAAATTATTTTACAGGTAGTTAGTTTCATTTTATAATTAATTAAATATTAGATAAAGACATTTTCAAAGTTCCTGATCTATGAATTTTAGTAATTACTATGATTCAAATCATTCAATTTGTAATAATAAAATATAATGTCAGTAATTAAAATATAGAGGTATATATTTGATAGAAATGGAATAGGATTAGAATAATATATTTGAAGCATAAATAAAAAGAATTTTTGATTCTTAAGAATAAAATAATTCTAGGCCTAAATTTAATAATAATAAATTAAATTGAATTGAATTAATAGAAAATGTACTGCTATTTAGCAATAAATTTAAACTTAAAAGAATTAAGATTCAAAAAATTATTAATAATAATTTTTATAATTTTAAATTGAAAATTTGATTTCCAGACTCTACAATCATTTCAATTTATTAAATAAGGATAAATTTAAAGGGAATTGCTTTTATAAATGTATTTTAGATATAAGAAGATTAACATTTCTTATATAAATATGAAGCTATTATGAATAGATCGCATTTTTTTTTAAATAAAATTAATATTTTATTAGATTTTAACTTTATAATCATTAAAATCAAAGGGAAGACCTACAAGTGGGACATGTTTAATTTACCACCACCCATTCTGATAAGCATTACTTATGGAATATATGTAGTTGATGACATTTCAATTTATAGTATTCTTCATTTATTTCAAAATTGTGTAAACAAATGTTACATTAGATTTGGGATAATTCAGAAAATGAAGTTTCATCTACAATTTAAAGTTCCTAATTATTTAATGGTGAGAATTATTCATATTCTAATTCTTAAAGATTAGCTATTTACTTGTAAATCGACTTGTATAATCTTTTCGAAATAATAGTTACTATTGTTAAAATGATCCCAAAAATAATTATTAAAATTCTAGCCATGATCATAAATTGAAAAGACAACTCAATTATAAAGTCTCTCATATATAATTTTAATACATTATTTTTAGATTAAAATTTTGTATTGTTATTGTCCTAAAATAATCAATACTAACAAACAAAGCTATAAAATAATAGTAAGTATTTCTAGATAAAAACAAAAACAATTAGATTTTTGCAAAATCTATTTAAAGTCATAATCAGGCCTTTATTCTATATCATACTAAAACCATAACAATCCTTCTAAATATTCGATTTCATTTTAATGAAACAATTTTAAATAATATAGAGAAGGTGTTAAAGAAATAACATTAATTGCTATTGAGATAAGACTAATGTAAAATAAGGGAGGACACCTCAAGGCAAAGCCAAGAGATATAATACATAGAATGACTTCTAGTATTTAATAAATTGCTAGCACAGATATTAATAGATAAAAAAATCGCAATTGATTTTGCTATTAAGAAAATTTTACGTAGCTTCTTAAGCTTTATTCTAAGGCCTTTTAAAATTGTATTTATCTCGCTTGATGCATATTATCTTACTGTTGATCTGATACCAATTCTTAGTGATGATTATCATTATTAGTTAAATTTATTGACATTTTAAATATTTATTTAATAATTAAGAAAAAACATAAACCCAGGCTAAATACTAAATAATGATTCTTACTAGAGTACTTAGAGGTTTTTTTTTTAAACACTATATTATATTAAAATTTTAAAGATGGATTATTTTATTTTCAGTTTCAATTATATCTTCTTGAAGAATCTAAAAATATATTTCTTTAAAGATTATCAAAAAAAAAATTTCTAAAATACTCTTAATAACACTTTTTAAAGCAATTATAATAAATTCATATTATTTATCTTCTAATTTATACTAAATTAACAAGTTCATTCATTATTAGTTTGTGGTTGAAAATTTATTATAGTTATTTTAATGCTTTATTCACTCAAGTTTCAAGTTTTGATTAGGTTCTACTGAAAGTAATATTATTTTTATTTTCTAGAATATTAAATTTTAAAATGTGGTTTTGAATTAGGATTATTGGATAAATAAAATTAGATTAGAATTAAATTAATTTAAGAAATTAACTTGATAGTTAAATTTAATAGTTTTAATTAAATAATAAAGGCAAAACTAGATTTTGGATCTCATTAATGAGCAATTAAAATCGTCTTGAGACATGAAGTTTTTTTACTGACTTGAGAAAATATTTTGAAATTATTTTTTTATCATTAAGAATTGTTTATTTAAAGGCAAAAATAAAACATGTTGAAAAGAATTTGAGGAGAAAGTGATAGTTCTCATTAAATTATATTTATGATTATAGTTTGTGATTATAATTAAAATAAATAAAATCTTGCTGATTTTGAAATAAAGTAAATAAATCCATTTTTAAATAGAATATCTAATTTAATATTAAAATTCTTATTTTAACTTGTGAAAACATCTAAATCTCAAATGTTTTATTACTTTTAACTAGTTACATTTATTAATATCTAATAAAAACACTTAATTTTCATAATTAATTAATGTTTTTTTTGTAATGTTTATTTATGTCTCGTAATTTCTAGGTTAAAAAGTGTTTTGAATTGTATTTTAAACCTATTTTTGGGTTGTAAATGATATAATCAAATTTATCTAAAAAATTAAAATAGATTTATAATAAATAATGACGAATAAATGAAAAATGAAGATCAACACTTTAATTTTAATCATATTAGAAGTATATTGTATCGTATTTATAAAATCGAATTAAAGAGTTTTTTTTGCTAAGCTAATGGAGGTTCAAATAATAAAAAAGCAAAAGGTAAACCATATTTATGTAGTCCCTTTTAAATGAAGAAATTTAGAATAGAGAAAAAATCTACCAAATAATTTAAATCTAAAATAAAGTTTAGCATCAATAATAAAAATTTAATCATATATATGTATTTCCACTTATATTATCCACAATAATATCCAAAAATCGTTTCAAATCATCTAAAACTTCAGCATTCTATTTATAAAATTTTTCAAATGTATTCTTTTTTTCTAATCCAACAATTATTGCTTAGCTTTATTCAATCTGATCATCTTACTCAAATTTCATATCTGAAGTTTGCTAATTTTAAATAATTCGTTTTTAGATGAGTTTTATTTTAATTGTTGATTTAATTTCAGGCATTTAAACAAATGAACTCATAAAGAGTATTTATAACAAACTAAACATATACAAAAATATTTATCTGCATTACGTTTTATGTTATTGATTAAAATATTTTTATTTCTGATCTTATTTAATCATCTCTGGAATGATTACAGAAAATAACAGAAATTCTGATGTAATCAATTAAATTTCCTTTTCAGTTAACGAAAACACATTTCCATTTAAATAAGTTGTTCTTTTACACACAAATAAAGATGCTGCTTTGTTTTAATAGTGATACAGCTGAAGTGTCATCATGAAGCACAAGAAATCAGGTATACTATCTTATCTTGTATGTTATTCTATATTTTTGAAAAATAATATTAAGAAATATATTAACCATTTTTTTTTCAATTCTAAAGACTCTATTGAATTGGGATTGAAGTTTTAAGAGAATACTTTTTTCATCTCCTCCCCAATCATTCCTTAATAAATTCGAAGAGTTATTTTACTTACCCAGGTTTAAATAATATCATCGGATTAAGCTTAATTAAATTTTTTAATTTCCTTGAATAATAGCTTAGCTTTTTTATTTTATTCTTACACTTACTTTTCCTTTTCCTTCCTTTTCTTTCTTAATTTATAATTTTAAAATACCTTATATTTTCTGACCATCTTATGACAATTTATATTACAAGATAGCATTTTAAGAACTTTTTCCATAAAAGTTGCTATTTCTATTCCTTTTCTTCTTCCTTTCTGTTTTTTTCTTTCATTTTTTACACCTCTAAAGCTACTTCTTCAGGTGATAAGATTTTCTTGTTATTGTAATATTTAACTTTATAAACTTTTGGTGTTTGTTCTTATACTTAATTAGCAAGAGACTTGATTCTACTTCTTACATATCCCCTTGATTCTCCTTTACTTTTAGTTATTTATTCTTCATTTAATAATCTTTTTACCATTGAATTGTTTAAATCATTAGAATTATCTATAATAGGTAATTAAGGTTTCTTTTATTCTTATTTGATAAGTTGTTCATATTCCATTTTTTTGTACATCATTTGTAAATAAAGATATTTATTGGTTGCAAGTTAAGCTTTATTTTATTCTTCTTTTAATTTGGCTTGTAAAACTTGATTTTCAACAACTAACTATTAAATTTAAGGAAGATTATAAGAATTCTTTACAATTTCTTAAGTTGGTCTAGTTGTTAATGGATGAATAGGAGATTCTACAGACTTTGATATTAATCTAGATGCGTTCATTTTCATAAGTTTCATGTAATTTACATTTGATATTCCTTTTTCATTTTTGTCATTCAACAATAATGGTTTGTAAGGCTCCATGTTAGCTTATAAATACTCATTTAATTTCATATAATTATAAATTATGAACTACGCAAACTCCCTTAAAACTTAAATTACATTTATTCCAATCAAATTATCATTAGATCTAGGGGTTGACGCAGAAATTTTCTTAAATTTTAATTGTGGATCACATTCTATGAATACTTAAAATGGATGTTTATTTTCATAAAGAGAATGTAATTTTGATTATCAGTAACTAAAAATCGCCACCACCATGAATTTAAAGAAAGGTAAATTTCAAGAAAAGAAAGTATTTTAATAAATTTAATAAGGCGAAAGTCCGAGTCATTCTACATTATAAAAACAGCTATAAGAAAGCAGGCAAAATAAAATTTGATATTAGTGAATATATGAATTAATAGATGCAGTTAGTTTAGGATGAAAAATAACTCATAGACTGTCCTGATTCTTCTGCTACCTTGAAGTTTTAGCTTAAATTTAAATAAGTAGTTTTAAATAAAAGCAAACTGTCTTCTGATATTTAATAACAATTACCAGAACCTCAATCTCTAGTTAAATCAAATATTATTTAACAAAATATTATGACAGTACAAAACTTTAGTAAATGCAACAATTGCTTAAAATTATAGGAATAGCTTAAAGAATTAAAAAGTTAACTTTAATCTAATTCTTAAAGAAGTACGCTATCGCAAAAAGATAGTATTTAATTAAGTAAATTGTCGATGCTTGAAAATGAAATTAAGTGCTAATATCAAATAGAAAGAGAGTTAAAAACATTTATTGATAACTTAGGTATAATCTTTATTAATTAATGAGAACAAGAATTATTGAAATAAAAAAGAATAGTAGCATAGATAATGTAAGAATGTCTCTAAATGGGTGATTCTAAAATGATAGAATTGGTAGAGAACATAATTTAATAATAATGAAATTTCTTATAATATTTTTCCAATCTACATGTATTTCAAATCAAATGTAAATATAGTATATCCATTTCAAACTATTAATTCCATAATGTTGTATTGTGCTAAATTTAATTTGAATATTAACAAATTATACAATCAGCAAAAAGTAGTATTTTTTTTACTTTAAAAACAAATTATTTTATGCTTAAAACCAAGTTCATAGTATTTATAAGTTACAATCTTCCAATTTTTATTAGAACTAACTAATGCATACTTGAATTATGTCGAATTATCATATTTTAAAGATTAAATGAGGTATGATTTAACAAGTTAATGTTAATAATATACTCTAATAATTTACATTAGGTAATGAAATCTTGCTTATGTTGTTGGCCTTTTATGAAGTACAGACTAAAATTTAAATTTTCAGCATATTTCTCTAAATTGATTTGCTTTGTTAAACTAAATTTTATTGCATTTATGTTCATCCTATTGATTAATTATGACTGGAATTGATAAATGATTTTGAAATTATTTACATGTTATTTATTATAAACCACAATCTTGATAAACATTCATGTTTTAATTTGAATAAGGAACGTTTAAACTTAAGCATAAGAGTCCGATTATTATTTTGAATTAAAACAAGATTAACATTTGTTCTAATTGAATAAAAGAATCTATGATCCATTTACTAGATCACTTCTATTCCATAAATGAACTCATCAATAACAAGCATTTTAGTTGTTTCAAATTCCTTATGATTGTCTTAGGTTTTTTCATTCTCAATATTATGAAAAATTTTATTTATAAAAATTATAACTCTTTGAAAAATATAGATTCTTTTCAGGTATTTTAATCTCTAAACTATTCAAAAGTAAAATGAGAAAGGATTGAGTTACTTAAATTTCGAATTGAGAGATAACTTAGATGATGTTTAATTAAGGTGTGTTAAAATATTAGAAGATTGAAAATAGAGATTAGAGAGACTATCAAGAATAAGTGCGTAGAAGTGTGGGCCTAATTAGATATAAAAATAGAAAGGAATGGGAAGAAATAGAACTAGATAAATGGATGAGATAACTTTAAAAGAAGGATTCAATATTTTGAATACATTTCTTTTGATTTAATAATATCAAAAGTATAACTTTACCAACTCCTAAAATACTTAAGATTTTATGACTTAAGCAATAATTTTATATGAGATAAATTGATTTTAAATGTATATTAGGTGATAAAAATTCACACTTTCAGGCCAAAATAGTTGTATAGAGATTGCAACAAAATCTCTCAAAATTCTAATCCATTTTTTTTGAAACTGTTTTTTTATAATTCAAAAGAGATTACATATCCTCATCTTTAAAAAGTCCTAAGATAAGGAATTCGTTATTTAAAGGATTTGGTATTAAATTCAATTTCATCCTGTTTTCAGTTGATATTATTTAATGAGCACTTAACTTTTGGATATTATTTCTTTTTTATTTAAGTTTGCTGAATTTTTTCATAAAAAGGTGTTACAATAAGCTTGCGATAAGTTTCTGTAAAAATAAACACTTTTAATTTGACTCAAAAATATTCACTAAAATTTAATCTATTAAAATTGATTCAACCAAAATCATTGTTAACTCTTCTTCTTTTATTTATCTATTTTTTGTGTGAAAATATAATGTTCTGCTTGATACAAATTTTGAAAAATATGCTTTATGATCTAAAAATACTTAACTTAGTAAATAATATTTCAATTCTTCACAGAAGTATTTTGGCTATGAAAAGTACGCTAAATTTTCTAATAGAAACTAAAGAGAGTTAATAGATTTCATCATTGATTAGTCTACCTTTTCTTTGTCATTTGGTAAATCAATAAAATTATGCAATTTTTGATTTACTGAAGTAAGTGATTTAGTACAGACTGCTTTACACCATGCATTGATTCTTTCTGTTTATACTAATTCTAATTTTAGAAAAAAGGTTATATTTTTTAATTAAGTTTGATACTTCTTCCAAAGGGAATAGATTAATGATCTCTTAATTCTAATAGCAGCAATAATGGCAAGTGAGGTTATTTTAAAGTATTTTTTCATATTTAATGAACGCTATTATAAAAGCAAAACTTTAGCTCTTCCTATAAGTTACTTATGTTCTATCGTGGGTTTCGAAATCATTTCTTTAGGTTGAATTATTTTTTCATCATATTTTACTTGTAAAATTTTAGTTTCCTTTTAAGTTTCTTAGGGTTATATAATTTTAGGTTATTATATTTAGGGCTTTTTATGAGATTCCTACCATTTTCTTGGAGATTACTCTTTAGAGGTTGGCTATTTTTAAATCTTTTCTAAATAAAGATTTTCAGAGATGGAGAGAATATCAATATTAGGTGTAAAGAAGGGTTATTCATATATTGTTTGAGTTTATATGAACTTAATGCTTTAGGATCGACCCTATTGGAATTGGATGTTCATGTCAATTTATTTAAAATATTAAAAATCATTTTGACGACGCAATAAATAAAATGATACTGTTAGACTTTATACTAAATATCTATGTTTTATTTAGTATTTCTAAACATCCTATTTCTTAAGACTTATGTATTTCAAGTATATTTACACTCTTGGTTTTCTAACATCCCATAAATTATTTAATAATTTATTTCTTATTTTAAATAGAAACTCAGATCTAGTTATGCCATCAACATTTGGGTATATATACAAATATGAAAAAAAGAAGCTATTATTGCTAATAAATTAATTAAATGTTATCAGTATAAAAAGATTAGTAAATAAAATTATAATAGGTCTTTAAATATGAATTAATATACAAATTACTAAAATTATCAATCAACATTGGTTATGTTTATTAGATTACAAACATTCGAAACAATTTTATTAAATTATTAAGAAACCTTTTCTTTAAAAAAAAGGCTTTTATTAAAATAAATCTACAAGTGCATTGTATTCAAAACCTCCTGACATGATTAGATTTTCATTTTCTTCTAATTTATTATTAATGCTGTAGTCTGCAATAATTGGTAAGCCTTATTCATTTTTTTTTATTTAAATAAATCTTTGGATTGGGTTTACATTTGATTACCTTATTTTAGTTAATTTTTCGAAATAATTTGTAAATGAGATCATCAGTACACCTGTTATAGCAATGAAATGAAATAGAGTGATAAAGAAATAATCTTGATTAGTTTTATCTAAATTATTAGGTATTTCTAAAAGATTTGGTATTATTATATTAAAAATTAGATATTCCATAGCAATTAATACTCTTTGTTCAGAAGTAAGATGATGAACTGTCTTTGAATAAAATTAAGTTCTATTTACTACAAATTAACTTG